>JAHWFP010044647.1:8044-25943 GCA_023313725.1 Lithobius niger | reverse complement strand
GCTTGGTTGGTGTGGGTTTCCCACCTGTAAATTGTAATGCTTGTTGTGATCAAGACACAAAAATAAAGTTGTCGAAAATTATTGCTGATGTGTTGTATGCCTTGCGAGCTTTTTGCCCAGTCAGAGGGCTTCCACCTTCGCTGCAACGACTCTCATTGGCATTCTCGCAGTTAAAATACAGAAATTATCTGAAATTCCAAAATGGCGGTAGATTCAGCTCTACCAGCTCGCAATGACAACAGTCAATAATGTGATTTCAAAGCGACTGGCACAAATGTTTCGTCAGGAGGAATTTTTTATCTTTTTGCCACAGATTGTCACGATGTTTTACTTCTGCTAATGTAGCAGTTCGTGTGTGGGCTTTTAAGGTCTTCGTGAGGCCACTTTTGGAATATGCAAGCCCGGCCTGGTCACAGCATCTGCTGCAGGACACTGACTCCTGGAATCGGTCCAGCGTGGTTTCACACATAGCCTGTTGGGATTTCGGAATCTTTCCCCCAGACGTCGTCTGTGAAAGGCGGGTCGAAAGCCACTTGAACTTCGGAGGCTGAAATCAGACTAAATACTCACCTACAAGATTGTTCACAAACTTTTTTTGGTAGATTTGCCTTTTTTTTTAGTTCAGTACTTAGAGTTCAACACGTGGTCATCCATTCAAGACAGCAAGACTTGAATGTAGACGGAATTTTTTGGCGATGAGGGTGGTTGCACCTTGTAACGCGCTTCCTGGTGTTGCAGTTTGTGCAATCTCAGTAAGAGCCTTTAAAATAGCCCTTGACAAGTCCCCCTTTTACAGGTCTTGAAGCAGGTCTTGAAGTTTGAAATCTTAGGGAAACTAGCATGTCTGGTATTAATATTTTATTTTAATGTATACTTTTTCTATGAAAGCTCTAGGAGTGCTGAACTAATTTGTTAATGTTTAATTTGCATTTAAAGTATCTCACTTGATAAAAATGTCCTTTTAAATATCTCATTTGTTAAAATGTCACTTGTTAAAATCGTAACGTGTTCCTAAATACCAACTCAACAAAGAATGTGATGGAATGGTTACAATTTAAACTGAGCCATGCGTTCGATTTTCGAATAACCATAGCGATAAAGCATACAGAGATAACATCAACCAGATTAATTTGTAGATTGGAGATATAACCTTTACACGACTGATCCTGGCTTCAGCAAGGACTCCACAACTCATAAAACACCACAGTGGTGTTTCTTGAGTTGTGGAGTTCTTGCTGAAGCCAGGATCAGTCGTGTAAATGTTATACAGAGATTGTGACCTTTGTTGCAATAATGCAAGATTATTCTTCAACTCGCCGAATTTTTCTTCAATGACACAGTTAGTAAAAGTCAGTAGGGGTCGCCGGATGTGACTGTTAGCAGCCCAGATAACACTGTCACTGCTAATACATTCCAAATTGCACAATTGCGTAGTGACTTTGATTGTCGCAAGAAGCCGCTCTGCAATACCAATTTGAGACGTGGCAGCTTCTTGAAATTGTACCACAATAGCACTCAATAATTTATTGGATTTGAAGTGTCCATCAACCTGTTTCCATATTAGAGGTACATATGGCTTCAACTTCTTCGTTTGTTGTTCGTTGTCCTCTCACTGCTGGACGAAGAAAATTCATTGACGGGAAAACCCTGGAAAAGTTCTCTTTCCATATTACAACTACAATGACTTTAACTTCTTCATTTGTTGCCTATTGTCCTCTCACTGGAGGACGATTGAAAATCCATTGGTGGCAACTGCTTCATTTGTTGCTTGTTGCCCTCTTGCTACTAGATGATGAATATTCATTGAAGGAAAAGAATGAAAAAGTCCAGTTTCCGTACTGCAACTACAATTGGCTTCAACCCCTTCATGTGTTGTGTGTCCTCTCGCTGCTGAACGATGAAAATTCATTGAAGGGAAAAAGCAGGAAAAATCTTTTTTCCGTATTGCAACTACAATCGGCATCTTTTTCATTTTCTGCTCGTTGCCCTCTCGCTACTGGAGAATTCATTGAAGGGAAAGGGCTGGAAAAGTCCTGCTTCCATATTGCAACTACAATTGGCAGCAACTTCTTCATCTGCTGCTTGTTGTCCTCTCGCTGCTGGATGATGCATATTCATTGAAGAGAAAAAGCAGGAAACGTCCTGTTTCTGTATTACCACTACAATACGAAACTTCAACTTCTTCATTTGCTGCTTGTTGTCCTCTCGCAGCCAGTTGATGAAAATTCATTGAAGGGAAAAAGCTGGAAAAGTTTCTTCTTTACTTCTTTTCTTACAGGTGCATTACAACTGTAGATCAGGAACAACCAAATGCCTTGTGCATTAGCCAACCAATCAAAGATGAGACGGTAGAAAAAGTAACCACCCTTGTAAACGATTAAAAATTGGCACAATTGGAAGAAAACCAGTAGGAAACCAGAAACACCTACCAGCTTGATGTAGACGGGGAACCTGAAAGAAAAAATGAATTCAAGTTATTAAAAAGAACATTAATGGTTTTTATTACTTACACCTAAATAATGAAACCTGTTTACCTGTCGGACATGGACGGAATGTACAGTGTGTACCCGTCCATGAGAGCTGTGTGAGAAATTATGATTAAATAAATAGATAGATAGATAGATAGATAGATAGACAGAATGACAGACAGACAGACAGACGGATAGATGGATAGATAGATAGATGTCAACTGGTAACAAGTTCTGCACGAACTTAAATAAATGTTAGAAAAATACAACTGATTACACAAAACTGACTGGCTGTATTGATACTAAACAGTACCAAATATTGTTAATAAACAGTAACAATAAACAACATTTCAAGTTCAACAAGCCAACAATCCATTTGCGGACCTTCGGTTGAAAAAAAATATCTGCTGACCGGATGATTTTAAAGTTGCGTGGTAAAGCATTTTATGAGTTTGGTGCCTAGTAAACAAAACATTTATGCAGAAACATTCTGCCTATAATGGTAACGTACCACGAAGCTGACTACAAGACTTAGTTTTATAATACTCCTCAATTATTTTGGTTGGCGTGACGACGAAGTGCAGTACACCCCAGAACGTCACATTTAGTGGTTTTTAGGTATTTTGGCTTTTTTGCCTCCATCACTATTTTGGTGCTGTTGACCATTTTAGCATGCAGTGGTCTCAGCAGTTCGGTTTGCATTTACGAGTGTTAAAAAAATAAAATGAAAATGAAAAAAATCTTTACTGGTGAAGATGTAACTGCAGAGGAATCAAGCACATAAGGCTTGCAAACCCAAGTAGGGGTAGGGGGGATTGAGGCTCTATGGCCATCAACAGTAGCTAGGTCATTAGCACCAACTTTATAACAGTTCAGTGGTTCAGGAGGACCACACATAACAGAGATGTTTAACAAGCACCCAATGTAGACCTTATCATATATCTGTACCTTCTGTAAAAATAAATAAAAACGGACAGGAGGAGAGATTCACGTTTAAGTTGACATGCTAAGTCTCGTGAAAGATCGAAACAGTGGCAAACAGCAACAAGATGGTGACGGTCTACAAGTGCATGACGGACCGTAAATGTCTGGTGGCACCAATAACATTCAGGAGGGTGTTTCCCCTCAAAAGGAAGCAATGTGTAATGTTGGTGGACAATAGGATGCACAAGGCAAAAATTTGGTTTCATTAAAAGGGCTTGTGCAACTAATTTGGGTTTGCCGTCCCTATGTGCTTATTTCAGTAAAAAAATAATACTTATTTTTATGATATACGAGCGTGTAATCGTCATAATTACCATCTAAGAAAAGAGAATAATAGGTGGCTAGTGAATGAATCATCAGAAAAGTCAATGTCGAAATAAATTATAAAAGTGGGAGGAATTTCTTGAGGATGACACGATTCGCTTCGTGCTAAACATGTCATTATTTTAAATGGCCTTGACGTTGACAATGATACTTTCGTACATGATGAAGACTTTTCAACCTTCCTCAACACATTCAATGGATATTGAAATTTACTGAGGTTAGTTACTCGAATACTTGAGGAAAAATCTCCTGTGATTCACAACTCGTAATCTGAGTTGTTTCATAGGGTGCACGGTTGGGGAGCGGGAAGAGCCTATTTTTCCAACTCAGCTTGACATTTTTCCAACTTAGTATTGACAACCATAGCGGCACTGTCAGGAAGAAACATCAACAGGGGCCCAGCAAAAAGAGATTTAGGATATGGGGAGCGCTCTGAGCCCCCCAGCAGAATGTGAATCTGAGCTACGAAAGCTGGAGCATTTTACATTATTTTTTAAAACCTTTTTCTGGTTTCCCGAGAGCTTGTGTTAAAACAATATTGTTAAGCAAATATTTGAAACCTAAAACGTCAAATCTGATGGGAATCCTTTAAGAGTTGGGTTTTGTGCAGATTAGTCGACATTTCTGTAATGATAGACTTTAGACTCATGTTCGGCTAATAAATGAATACCAGCAAATGAAAGAGCTAATTCAAGTTTCAATTATGCCGCATACGCAAATTTTCACGAAGTTGTGGGGGCGGGATGTTAATAAACTCCTGTTGGCGCACGGCCGTAATGATGCTAATGTTAGAGCTAATTTGTTTTTCAGCTTTCTAGAAGATCCTGAAATGCATCGCATTTCTTCATAAATATCTCTAGTTTTTTTGGTAGCTAGTTGCCAACTGTATTGAAAATCTTTACCTTTTGGTGTAGAAAATTTGTTATCTTTAAATAAAGTGTCCTAGATATGAAAGGAGGGTTCGGCTTTGGTTCGACTAACCCATTGCTTACCAGCTGATGTGTCCGTAAGTTTGAGTCTTTATTCTGTCAGGAAAATTCCAGAGTGGGAAAATTACAGCTTTTCGTGAAATGTCCCTTTTTTTTATATCCAAAGGCTCTGCCGTTTCAGTCATTTACCAAGTTAAAATCGAACCAGTATAAACGTTCATTTACCCTGTACTCACTAGAAATGATAACTTGCCTCGCAGATACATTGTAAAAAAAAAAAACATGTGTTTTCAAGTAAGGACATTTTAGGCATCTCTAGAAAACATTTATGGACGTGTTAGCTGAAAAACGAACAAAGACGTTTTACAAATAGCATTGGCAGAGAAGAGAGTCCTCACAACGTTAAGGCCTTTATAGCTGGGCAGACGGGACATGTTTAAATTTTTAGTACTTTGTGTATGTACACTTATTTAAACGTTATTTAATATGACTATGATATTCTTGTTGTTGTTGTTCTTCTTCTTCTTGGGGAATTTTGCTCTGATTTAGATCGAACCAGTGAACCAATTTTCAACTTTTATAGCTTAAAACGTATGTATAAACAAGATCTGGGGCCTTTTGAACGCTATTTAATGTGACTACAGTATTCTTGTAGTTTTGTATTCTTGCCGTTCTTCTTGTTGGGGAAATTTTGCACTCACCCAGAGATCGAACCAATGAATCGATTTTCAACAACTTTTATCATAGCTTGAAACGCAGGTGTGAATAATGCTACGGCCTTTTGAACGCTATTTTAACGTGACTGCAATTTTATTGATGGGGAAATTTTGCTTTCACTTAGATATTGAAGCAATGAAAAAAATTTCTACTTTTATTGCTTAAAACGTAGGTGTGAACATAGCTACTGCCTTCTGTACGTTATTTTAATGTGACTACAGTATCCTTTTTGTTGTTCTTCTTCTTGTTGGGGAAGCTTTGATTTCACCTCGATATCGTACCAATGTACCGATTTTGCACTTTTATAGCTTTAAACGTAGGTATGAACAAGGCTAGGGCCTTTTGAACGCTATGTGACAAGATTTTTCTTGAGAAAAGTTTACTCCCATGTAGAGATCAAAGCAATGAGCCGATTTTCAACTTTTATAGCTTAACGCACAGGCACAGGTTCAAGGCCTTTTGAACAATTCATGGTGACTACAATGTTGATGTTGTTGTTCTTCTTGTTGGGGAAATTTTGCTTTCATTTAGGTATCGAACCAATGAAGAGAATTTTAACTTTCATATCTTAAAATGTCTGTACTAACAAGGATCACGGCCTTTTAAACGCTTTTTTTTGGGGGACTGATTTTTCACAAAAAGCTTTCTTCTCAAGTATCTCACATCGCAATTTCTCATCTCAAATTTTTAGGACTTTACCTGAAATATCTCCATGAAATATATAATAGATATTACTGTTAAAAAGAACGATTAAGCGTATAAAATACGGATGTAAGCCTTAAAAATATTTAATGTTACAAAGGAACAGATGCTTTAAAAAACACATGGAGGCCATCTATGTTGTATTATGACGTGTAAATGAAGATCCAGTTATTTTTCGAGATGCTATAGTTTCGGGATGCTGGATTAAGTGTTTTAAAGGCTTGGATCCGTAATTTATAGGCTAAGTGTTTTTTAATACTAATTCTTTGATATGTCAGTGACAATTGGTGACAATTGGTGAGGAGCTTCTCATCAGTTGATGGTGCCTATGTGTCTGTCTGTCCTTCTGATAACTTTTGAATACTGTGACCGATTAACTGCATATTGACCATACACATCCTACGCCCTGTTTGTAAAGTTCTTAAATAAATCAACTTCAAGAGGCGACTAAGTTGAGAATGGTTCGGCCTTTCAAAAGAGTGATATGAAACTAAAATATCGTAAAAAAGTCTACTCAACCACTTTGTTGTACATCGGCAGGCTAGTTGAGTTCAGTCTAATTCACACTTTAAAAAAAATAAGTCATATCATGTTAAAAACCAAAACTTGTAAAAGGGACCGCCAAGTTCCGAATGGTTCGGCCCTTCAAAGGAGTGATATCAACACACCAAAACATTCCCCAAGTTAATCGCACCGAATAATACTTCGGACGTTAAATGAAAACTTGAACATTGCTACCAAAAGTAGAAAACGTTCTAGTTTTTATTCAACCTTTGAACTATTAGTCGGTGCTATTAACTTGGCGAATGTTTTGGCGTGTTAATATCAGTCCTTTGAAGGGCCGAACCATTCGGAACTTGGCAGTCCCTTTTACACCTTTTGGTTTTTGATATGATTCATTATTCACGAAAATTAATGGGAAATGAAAGTACAAGCAATTACTTGACATGTAAAACAACGCCTAAAGCACAGTTGATGGTTGGGCTTTGATTGTGTGCGGGAGATAAGTAGGTAATGCTGCTTTTAGATAAACGTGGGATAAAATAGTAGCTTCTTTTATGAAATGCACCAGAGGGCGAAATGTGTCAATCTTTCCAAAACAGCAGAACGCCACACCAACGACGCAAACCTATCTGAACGGCCACTAATCTTTATAATAATATCGGAGACCGGCTAAAAGGAAAAGGAAAGCCTAAAGGAAAACCACTTCTCCCCTCCTCGCGCCCGCATTGAAAATGCACTCTTCCACTCTACCTGCAGCCAAAAAGGAGCCAGGCATGAGTGGTCGATCAATCTGACAAGTCATCGAGAAAAGTGCCGGGAAAATGTCCCGGGAAATGTGTCTCGGGAAATGTGACCGTCTCCGTGCATAGCACGGGCTTCCTCTAGTCTTGACATAAAAACCGCCGACATCAGTGGCGTTATTCAACCATAGCAACAACAACAACACCTTCGGAAATTGAGGAAGCACTCATGCGTGGGTGTACTATTTGAAGTTGAAGGACTTATATTGTGTTCTATTCAAACCGTTTTAAGTTTGTAACAAATAATTTGAACCACGGATAAAGATTTAACCCTTCCACTACCTTTTCATAACACAATATCAGTCGTAGTACAAAACCTATAGCCACTTATAGCTACCACCGGTCTGAAATATGAATGCTGGATTACAGAAAACTTGTTCTGCTAGTTCTGATCTGGCTTAAAATTAATTTCACCTCCTAATTTTACTTATTGTTTTAAGGGTTGAGTTAAGCATTTTTCTCGTGATCTTTCTGTTTTAGTGACGCTTAGTTTCCGCCTGCGCAACATCGTTGAGGAACGTAATCTTGTCCTTTGCTAATTGTCCTCCGGCAGTAATCGTTCAAAGTAGGTACTGGTTTCACCCGAATATTCTTAAGAATTTTTATATGCGAACTGGTAATAAAAGTCACTGTGAATTTGAATTGTCAGCTTGATCAGACATAGGTTTGGTGGCAAAACGTCTCTTAGGGTGTACACATACTACAATTTTATTGGTAAACCTATGTATAACTGCTGTATTTAAAAAGGAAATTAAAAGCAGCGTGGCCTACAGCACACTATTTATCATTATTTGGCTCAGGTTTATGCTGTGATCATCGTTAGCTGTAATGATGTCAATGGCAGCTAGCTGATTTTATTTTTTACAAGTTTTTAAAAATTGGTTTCGGTCTCGTTTACTTTGTTTCTGTTTTCTTTCATTTTGCTTTCGTTTCTTTTCAGTTTTCTTTAATTGACAATTAATTTTACAAAGTCGGAGCAAATTAAACGGAGAATACTAAATGTAATTTACAGTAAATAAATTAAGACACAGGTTTTAAAATGTTTAAAAAATGGTAATATCAGTAACGTCCACAAATTTCTACAGCTACGAAATAAAAAAAAAACAATGTGGTGAGAACCATCAGTGTATATTTTCTGCCTGTAATATGTTCTTGCACTTAATATTTATTACAAATGAATGAAAATAAGTTAAGTGCTCGAACATATTTCAGACAGAAAACACGCTGATGATTCTCACCACATAGGGTTTTTGGAATTCGTAGCTGTAGCAATTTGTAGATATTACAGGTGTATAGTAAATCATTAATTTAACACATCTTTAAACCTGCATCTTAAGTAAATTACATTTAGCTTCTCCATTTAATTTGCTTCGACTTTAAGATTTGTAAAATTAGTTGTTAAATAGCAAACTCAAAACAATGGATTCCAAAGTGCATAGAAACGAAAGCAATTTGAAATATAACAAAACCAAAATGATAGGAAACGAAAGCAAAGTAAAAAAGAACGAAACCAATTTTTAAAAAACCTGTGAAACTACAATCCATTTTTATCTAACGCATTGAACAACTTTGCAAAGTTGTTAATTTGTACCTAATTAAAACTGACACTATTCTACTTTAGCACAACATGTCGTCTAAAACATATAATCGTCTAAAATGCCGTATTATTTCATCGGTAGTGGACGTTAAGAAAAAGGCAGTAACAAGCCGTCCTGAAGGCGTAGTTAAAGATAAGTTTCAATAATACCGTGAAAGTACGTGGCGGAAGGCATACGAGTTGGCTTCCCTGTGTGTAGCCAAATGATGGCCAAATTAGGTATTGGCTCCAATATTAGCTTTCGGTGGATTTAGAAGACAGACTCATATTGTGGTAATAAATGTAAGAAGTTTTAGAAATGAAAATTGAACTGTGTAGCCTTAACCCAGTGAAGCGCAATGTTACTTGGAGGCTACAGTCCAGTGAAAAAAAAAACAAAAAAAAACTGATCCTCAACTCGCACCGCAGGCTCTTTGAGGGGTCACCGGGGACCCTGAGCAAGGAAAGCAACAGTAGCCCATTGGTCAGCGTCCTCACCTTCAAACCAGAGGAATGCTGGTTCGAATCCCGCGACTGACCAATTAATATATTACTATCATACATTACTTAAAAAAGGCACCAGAAATTATTGCGAGCAACTACAGGTTAAAATCATTAAAAGATATAGGAATCCAAAATTTATAAAAAATATTACTTAACAGTTGTTTGCTGGTGTCAACGTTGAGCATGTGGTGATTGGTGTGACGTTGATTGGCTCGCAGATTACGGATGATTAGCAAACAGAAGATGCTGTTTCCCAGTAGAATCAGGATAACATTGCCAGTGTTGAAGGCAATTTGCAGTTTGTTGCAGTAAAGAACTCCAAAGCGGGCCCACTCTTTCTCGTATTTAATTGATTTAATTTGAAAAAGCGCAAAACTAATAGAAATGAGAAGTGCTGGCAAACCCATGGCATAGAGACATTGGAATGCAAAACGATGAAGGGCCAGAGTTCGAGAAACAAAGACCATAGTTGGGCGACGAACAACAGCTACAGGATTAAATGTTCGCCACATGTCATAAGAAATGACATTAATCCAGCAATAGGCACAGCGTTCCGAGTATAAAAGCAGAGCAGCCAGTACTTTCATTCCTTTTTTGTCTTGATCGCATAAAAATATGTTCCAAGCACAAGTGAAGGCGTAAAATACAATTAGGCTTATTTTATGGCAAACTATTGGTCGTAAGGTTTTGCCGCGGATCTTTCGTACTACCCAGAAGTCCACAAAAATTGAAACCAGCAGAGCAAATATAGATAAACAACGCACCAATACACCAATATAGTCCAGAAAGTACAAAGAAGGCTTGTATTTACTTGGAACGCACACAAAAGCAGAGCCATGTTCTCCCAGTTTATAATCTCCAAGTGCATATGAGAGGTTGGTGACCTTCTGAACGAGTGTATGGTTGTCCAGAATATCAAATTCGTGATTCCATAGCCGCCATTTTATGCAGCTCACAAATTCCGTTGTATATTGAACATTAAGGAACGGACTTTGACTCGCCGAGTAATTCGAAATTGAAGTTAAATTCGGCTTCATTGTTCAGTATTTTGAAATAAGGTATTGGATTTTGACGACAGCCACTCACACAGTACCTATTTTAGTCGATGCACTCCCTTTACAATCGTTTGTGAATAGCAACATTACTCCAATCTGAAAGACTTTCTAACATAACGACAATCTGAAGTTTTACGGGTCATTTCGTGGTAGAAGGAGAACAATACGTTGGTTCATCTCGTGATTCACGAAGTGGAAACAACGAAATAAATACGACCTTGAGACCAGCACTCTTCACAATTCTATTGATGCGGAACTGACAATTATTATTGATGGTCACCTTGAAAAATGATGACAATGTTTGATTGGGAAACGATCACTATTAATGATTTCTACGTCAAACCGGATAAATGACGCCATCTTACTTGTAAGAAGAAATGTTTGACAATAATTAAGCTGTCACGTGTTAAATTTTTACTTTTTAAAGTTCACTTGAAACAATTTACCTTCTTATGCATTAATTGCAACTAGGCATATCGTTCGCTTCGCTCACTCCATTGGAGTCGATCATGTAATTTCTTCATGTAATTTCTTTTATTCCAAGAGCATCACAGAATCGATGTACTGATTATTTCGACACTAACTAATTGCAATTATTGCTCTCAATTCGGTCACCACATTTCTCAGCATTTCTACATTTCACCTACATCGTTCCAAACATACCATTTGTTTATTCGCACGTTTGTACGTCTTCTCTTCCAGACGTTATCCCCTTCAAAGGTGATAGATGAAAGATTGAAAGAGTAAAGCGAAACACACATGGAAAAGGTTTAGCTTACGTCGAAATCGCTTGCCTTTCTCGCTCAATCCGCGCACCTCCGTGCTTAAGAAACACGAATGTTTGACACCCTTTTAAAACCAAATCTATTGTTTTGATTTTTCAATGCATCAAGTCAGTTAATACAAAACCAATTTTAAGATTTATATGTGGTGTATTACAAAATACGCCGTCATTTTCCGTTCAACCTTTTCCAGGTCATCTCTCTTCGTTCGAGAAGGTTTTCATGAACAAACTATGACGGTTTAAAAAATTTGTAATTTGTAATTTGAGGTTCATAATATCAAGATACAGCGATGAAAATAGGCCTATACTGTGCTCAATTTAATTATCTTTCGCTTGGTCCTACTCCCAGGTTTGTAGGTGCTTTTGTTCCAGAGGAGTAGAGGTACAAACACACAAACAAACACACACACATAATACGTCCTTAATGATGTAGATAACAAGACATTTTAAGCACTTAAATACAAAAATAATAATTAGATACTTTTAGCATTTTACACCATTATAGAAGGAATTCGAAATGTTCAACTTTAGTATCATTTTTTTTTTGGGGGGGGGGGTACAGATAGAGTTTTAATACCGCGAATGTGGCATTATGGCTTCTGCTCGATATTTAAAAATGATAAGGAGAAAGATAAGAATTCCAATTTCAATAGTTAAATAAGTATTTCCCTATTGTAGCACACTGAAAGTCCACTTCAGTTTTAAGAAAGTGGTGGGGTCGTGGTATTAACATTATCTGAACACATAAGAACGTAAGTACCCGGAATGTGGAAATCGCAAAATCCTTCAAAGGCGAATAAATAGCAATTGTAGCAAAGTTCGGTAAAAGCTGTCACTGGATGATTAACTTTAGTTTTGACGTTCATGCTATGTGGTTGTGAGAATTCTGCCTTATCAGGTCACTGCACTTTACGACGGTATTTGAAGAGAAAATCAAGTTTTTCTAAGACATATTCCATTAGAAGGTTAAAATGTTATAAAGGTTTCGCACATTATCGTGATTATTATTGTGCTTACTCGACTAAAATTTCAATAAGGTAGTAAATTTTAACAGTTTTTAAATTATGACTGTCACATTCACACTCCATAACTATATTTTTTCTAAAATGACACTAATAACTTGGGAGGCTAGTAGGCTCAGGGTTTCCGGTCCCAAGGCCTACTGACATCCAGTAGTTTTAACGGTGTAACAAAAGATACATAAGGAAAACGTTCGAATTAATTCCTTTGAACTCCAAAGGGCGTTTGCTAGGAAATTCCTCTGATAGTTTGCGACAATTTGTGTGTTGTTCTGTACAGTATAACAAATTAATACAGATAGACAGTACATGTGACATGAAATATTGCATAAAATATCTGATGTTAGCGGTTGAAATTTGGTTTAACCTTGGCAGCATTACCCTGGTTGATTGATATCACTGCTTTCAGAGGCCATTCCTTTTTGAAAACTTGGTGGGCTCTCTCATACTAGTTTTTGTTCTGGGTATGTTTAACAGGAATAAAACCGCCCAGAGAGCAAAGTAAAAAATAAAAAAAATATACATATGTCACACTGTACTGGAGTAAAAGATGAAAACATATTACACAAATATAAAAAAATCTTTTATGAACAATTTCCTACAAATTTACACATTATTGTACAGTATTTTGACGACACATTTATCGTTGTTTCGTTTTCAGGTCTCGTTTAATATCATCAGCAATTTTTTCGCCAATGGCCATACACGCTGCTTGTGGATGAGCTGCTACAATATTGGGCATGATGGAAGCGTCTGCAACACGAAGATTTTTCACCCCGTATACCCTGAAACGAAATTACGATACACAATTTAATTTAAAAGATGTAAATACTGATGGAATACACCTCAAACATGCAGAAATTTTCTTGGCTATAAATTGGACCTAGACGAAATTATTAACATTAACGCATTGTGATTTACAAACACGAACTGAAGACTAAGATAAGAAGATAAAGCTTCATGGTTGCAAGATAGAAGATATCTGTATTCTCGCTAGTGATGAAATACAAGCGCGGGTCTTGACTATTTAACTGAAAAAAAAGGCTACCGCACAGAAGAGGCCAACACCTATTCCAGTGAACTGAAGGAGGGGGAATTGAGACTGTGTGGCACGTCGGCAGCTTGGTCGTTAGCGCCAATGTCAGTCATAGTACAGCAGGTACGGTAGCCACTGGGCCACTACACCTCAGTGTCCGACAGCAGGGGCGTATAGTAACCCCGGGGGGGGGTGGTGTTATTGAGGCTTAATAGCGCCTCGACACCTAGGTCATTAACACCAACCTCACTCGCAGTGCAGTTTTCTGGGTTGCCACTACGCCACACATTACAGAGATGTCAAACAAATCCCAAATCAATACTTTAAAATGAATCTAGGAAAAAACGGCCAAGACAAAACGCACCCGATAAAACGCCGCAAGGGAAAAAAAAAAGCCTCTATTACGGTAGGGAATTATTGTAATTTACACATTTGCTCAAATTTCCGTTTACAATTCACAGTTTTAGCTATTTTTCTTTCTTAAATGTTGTGATGAAGAATCCTGAACACTGTCTCTAAACTCTGGAAATTCGTGGAATCGCTCACAGTTTTAAACTCACTAAGTTTTATAAGTTTTTAGAAAAGCAAATAGCTTTCAAATAATACAATGCAAACTGATAGAGTGTAATAAAAGTAGAGATTCCCTCAGAAGAAAGGTAAGTTAGAGAAGAACATTTACGAATTGATTCGTAGTAATCATAAAGACGAAATGACATTCGCAAAGACGAGTCAGCGCCTTCACTGACAAGAAAATGATACGAAACGACGAAGGTGTGAAAAGAGTGTACTAACTGCGTTAAATCCGTTATGCAACGGTTGTCAAGATTTTGTTCATGTATAGAAATACAAAATATGGCCAAGACTTAAGATACAAAAATAAAATTTTCTAAAAATGTTCTAAGTTTCGTAAAGAACAGAAGCATACCCTGCAAACAGACGTTGATTGGAGTCTCTTTAATTTTAATTGGGTTCGTGGTTTTTGATTTTCTTTAATCAGTTTCCCAAATATCGTGTTTCAGACCTGTTATTTTTGTATTCATCGCATATTTTCACTCTTGATCAGATGATTTTTGAGTTTGTGGTGTAGCTGGGTGGAGGGTGATTACATCTATGACTTCTTTTTTGTTTTAGTACCATAAAATTAGGGGCAATATTTTTTTTAAGCTGCAGGGGGTACCGACCAGTTGAGCTACACCACTGTAGATAATTGTTTCCAATATTTAAAGCTATTTTTGACTGTCTTCGCGGAATAGTTTACAGTTTCAATCTCACTGTCTATTGTAAGATTTAAAAAAAAAAAAGGTTTACGTAAATAAAATACAAACGGGAAAGTGATAAAAATTCAATACCTACTGGCAATATCAACTAGCGAGTTTTTTCCTAGGGACGTTTTTCCCCTGACACCCCTTAGAATGCCTCCCCCCCCCCCCCCCAAAAAAAAATAGGACTGTAATATTGACTGGAGTTTTTTTAACACGACTTTTTGTGTCTTTCCTGAATCTTTAATTCAGTTATGTTCATTAAATCATAAAACTAATTACTTAATTTAAAAATTCCTTTACTCCAAAAATACACGATTGGGCGGGGTGAGGTAGGCACTTTACAAGCGGTGCTTACGAATAAAAACTGCGAATGCCTGGCACCAGTATCACTGGTGCTTCAGAGATCAAAGAAAGGGTTTAAGAAAGGGTACCTGTCTGCGATGTTCTGTTCACCTAACCCTTAGTTGCGTAATTTCTGGCACTTTTTAAAAAACTGGATAGTCTTCGAATTCGAACCAACATTCACTTGGCTTGGAGACGATGACACTGACCGCTGGGCTGTTGCGACTCACTTTTCTCGGGTTCCACCGGGATCCTCACAAAGCTTGTGGTACGCACTGGGACTTTCACGTCCAGAAAATCGAAATCTCTATTTTCTATCTGTCACAATTTCGTATTTATGTGCTTTTTATTGGTTAGTGTTGGCATGACCGATTATCAGGGTAGATGATAAGCACAACTTAGTGGGTTACGGTCGTAACTTGTATCAATTGTGATCTCTTACTATTTCGAAGTTTAACTATTCACCAGTTTTCTTGTCACAAACTATTCACCAGTTTTCTGTGACAAGAGTGTCACAACTTGCACGCTATGATTTCATCACGATTAATTCTTTGATAAGTTCCCCTCACCCACCATTTTTTTTACTAGACTGGTTTCTACCTATTTACTAGACAGGCACTTGTTATTATCTTCGGAAGTGTTTCTAAGCCACTCTAATACAAATTCTACAGCCCACAGAAACAAGAACTTGTAAATGCTGGAAAATTGTCCACTCCCCCTTTTCCAACATTCACACCTCAACAGCAGTATTTGCAGGAATTTGGCAAGTTCATAGTAAATATGCATACCTAAGTTTATGATCAACAACACGAAGTGGGTCAGATGCAGGCGCCATTTTACACGTACTCGTAGGATGAAATCCTGTTGTTGACAATGCTCTGACGTAACATTTACGGTATTCTAAGTCTCCTTTTTGTAATTCGTTCATGCAATCATGCAACATGCCATCATTGACTAGTTTAGAGCCAAACTGTTTGAACGCTTTTGTTCTTCCTAGTTCACGAACAATGCGGAGAGCTGAAATAAAAATATAAGACATATAATTTTCTGAAAATCTCGTATGCCAAGCTCCAATTCGTTATCATCAATATTCACAGCTAGGTTATCACAGGCGAAAATGTTGGTGCAGCATAATTGTATGTATAGGGTGTCCACAAAGTCTGTTCACTATTAAAATATGTGTTATTCACCTTAGCTTATCAAGATAACTGTTGAAAACAAGGTTTAGACAAAGAACAAATATACTCCTCTTACAAATTATTTCACCCAGTTACCGTATTAAGGAGGAAAGTTAAAAAAAAAAAGCTCTCGTTGTATTCTTCACGGACACACTATATTTGAAAATTCGCCCTCTTCAATTACAAGAGAATATTCTAACCATCAGCCATAACATCTACATCCTCCTCAACGGAAAGAAAATTCGGGTCTATAAGTGGATCGTCATATGGATCGGCGCTACGAAGACTAACTGTTCCATGACTTTTGGGACGAAGCAACATCGGATGAAAACTAACGGCATCATCAATGGAATCCGAGAAAATAGCAACAGCTTCCTAAAAAAAACGAGACAGACGAGACGTTTTAAAGACGTATTAATAATTCACTATAGCCAACAAATAATAATATTAGGCTGTGAAAAAAACAGCTTAAAGTGCTACAATAAATGCACTCCAATTTGCGACGTTTTGCGACTAATGATATATTCAATATGCAAGAAAAGTCAAACAGTTACCTTAGCTTAAAACTTTGTCAAATTTATAAAAACAATGAAAAGATAATTGGGCCAGTTAACAAGGTCCCTTGCAACAGCAAGGAAGACGTGTGCTTGTTGGCTTGTCGTTTCAGTGGCCCTTGCCAACTGTTACGATTCTTTTTTCGTTGCTTTTATATATGATGGAACTTTAAAAGCTAGAATAACCATTTGACTTTGCTTAAAAACAGGACAAATCTTTATCTCACCAAAACAAAAAAAAACCGCAAATTTGAGTGTTTTTTTTTATTACGGCATTATTGGTCTTTGTAATTCACAATGGGTGATTGGTTTGGATTAGCGTTAATTTGAGAAATGGCTGCAAAATTAGGTGTTGATGGTGGTTGAGCAGCAAGTCAGCCTATCCAACAATGTTCCTGTTAAACTAAAGTTCACATCCGGCTGAAACATCTGAACGTTACAACGGGTAGTCATTTTGTTTGTCTCAACCTAGCTGTTCGAAGAAGCAGATCCGTTAATGGTAACTTATTAACCTGAAACACTAGGATTATATGTCAGTATAATTTCCTTCGGCCTACTTTGAACATTGTCTCCGCTCTTATCATGATTAGAGATTCTCCATGAAAATCTCTTCAACGACGATTTTAGAATCCAAGGATTTATCTGCTTCTAAAATGTTTAGTAATCATCCAATTTAGCATCAGATGTTGCGAGACCCAACACACTTAAAAAATAAACAGTGAAATAAATATAAATGTATAAATGCTCATTTGTGAGAAAAATATCACGGTTATAAAACATTATTTAAATAAACGTACGTGGGATAAGAGTGTCTTTTGAAGGCGTCCTTTATTGGCGCTATTGAAGAAAAGCTCAACATCCGGCCAGTCATCAGGTCCTGATGTTATATTAGTTTTATAATAAGCAATTCCTTCGAATCCTTCAGGAACAGTCATGGGACCTGAAAGAAAAAGAAATCCTTTGGTATAAAATAACAATGGGTTAACATTAGCGCCCAAAGTGTATCTTTATGTTTGTTTATTATCATCATGGAATCGAAGTAACAATATTACCCAAACTTATAGTACCGTAATAATAAAAGTTTTGCTAGCACAGATTTGCCAATTGGTAATTATACAATTTAACAGATCCACTCTAAACCACTCAATTTTTTTACTAACC
>JAHWFP010044646.1:27145-55978 GCA_023313725.1 Lithobius niger | reverse complement strand
AAGGATTGCCTATGATAAGACTACCCCTACTTCCCTCTCTCATTCTTGGTCGATGGGTCTAATGAAGGATTGCCTATGATAAGACTACCCCTATTCCCTCTCTCATTCTTGGTCGATGGGCCTAATGAAGGATTGCCTATGATAAGACTATCGCTACTTCCCTCTCTCATTCTGGGTCGCGACTATATGCAGCTAGTCATGGAACAACTAGTTACTAGTAGCAGTAGTAACTATTTTCAAGGGCAACCTACGTTTAAAATGCGCTACATAAGGTTTTACTCAAATAGGTGTGAAAAATATCACTCGTAGAACGAGCAGAGAAACGCTTTCATCAGAGAAAGAGCTGGATTTTTCAAGGCAAGGTCTACTGGGTAGAAAACCATGGTTTCGCCTCTTGGCTCCACTTCATTTTCAACAATGTTTGTGATGTGTTAATTTCACAGCCCTTTGAGGACTTGAATATTAACGCCTAAAAAAGTTGTTTAAGAAAAACTACAATCCTACGATGAACAACCAACTGAACCTGTGATGGGGAATAAAACCCACAGCTTCTCTCCTAGATGGCCTTGTGCAAACGGTGAATGTGATGCAGGAATAAACTACGGATACTTCCGCAAATGAGGGCTACCAGTAATTTTATTAAATCGTTGCATGTTAATATTAAAATCGATTTACAATTGAAAAGTATGATGTTGATGTAATAAATTCAGCCTCAGTTGGATGACAGGCTTTACCAGTTTATAAGTTGTCAAAAAGCCCTTTCTCTTGCATTTATTACGGTCTTTGTTACAAACTAGTGCAAATCAGCTGAACACGCAAAGCAAATAAAATAAAATTTTCAGTTCAAAATGTAAATTTCGTACTGAAATTGCAACTCTTGACCAGATGCAATGCTTGCCTAAATCCAAATTTTGACTAGAATTGAAACTCCCGACTGAAAATAAAATTGTTAACCAGATGCAACTCTTGACTACGGACAAATCTTGACTAATATGGCAACTTCTGCATGGAATTAAAATTGTTGGCTAGAAGCAACTCTTGACTTGAGATTCAAATGCCCAGATGTAGTTAACCCCTATTTGTGTAGCATTCCCGCACATGTACGTTTATGCAGTCATGGATTTTGCACTTGAATGAATGAACGAGAAATTTATTGCACCAAAAAGATACAAAAGGTCAGGGAAGGGACCACACGGTCCACTAACACCCTGCCAAAAACAAATTAAGTAGTAACAAAGTAAAAGTAACCAATTGCTGGCATAGCCATTGTCGCATACTAAAAATGCATTACAAACTTTGTAAGATCTACACTTTTAAGTCGGAATTTAAAAGATACAAGGGATGGAGCATGGGCAACATCTGCAGGGAGCGCATTCCAAGGCTCAACGATACGATTTGAAAAAAAGTGCCTACGACAATCACTCTTCAAAGGTCTCACGATCAATTTAAAAACCTTGCCCAGGTGTTCGGTCCCCCCCCCCCCCTCACGCAGTTGAAAAAACCGAGTGCTAAGTATATTCGTTAAACCATGAAGGATGGAATAGGTCATGTAGAGGTCCAGCTTAAGCCTCCGTACTGCGAGGGTGTCCAACCCCAAAATACTAAGACGCTCAGAGTATGATTTATATTTTAGCCCAGGCAAGTATTTGGTAAAAGTACGTTGAACGTACTCGATCAATTTTATGTGTTTCAATAAATACGGTGACCAAACTTGGCTACCATACTCCAAAATTGGCCTCACGAAGATTTTGAAGGCCCAGACAAGAGTTTTTGCATTGCCAGAGGTGAAACATCGCTTAATAATGGCCACTCTGCCGTGCAGCTTTGGCTTCGCTTTACTTAATGTTACACTTATGTCTATTTGTTTGTTAACATTTTCAGTTTCCACACGAGCGCATCTTGAAAAAAATAATGGCAACGAGGATGAAGAATTTCCATTTTCTTGCAATAGTCTTGGTGCTTTTGTTTGCTGCTGCATCCGTGCAGTCGATGTCCCTGTATCCAACGATTCCTTCGGGTGCTTTGGATTTTATCCCATGTACCGGTTTAAACTACCCACCTGGGTAAGTCACGTGTTCATGATTCATCTGCCTTTAGCCTCGACTGTTCGTAAGCCTGTGCAAAGCTTTAAAAGTTTTCATTTAAAAGGCTTAACTTTTTAAATATCTTCCTAGTTTGTAGATCTGGTTAGTTTGCAATGATCGTAGGTTACCAGTAAATTAACTCTAGCCGACATAATTTAATATTCGTAGCACTTTTAATTTTCTATTCTGAAAGCATTGGAAGCTCTTTAGAAAACGTCTACAATAAACACAAAACTGCAGTATAACTACACAATTCACTTAAAAGGTAGATGAATTTATTATAACAATGAGAGGAGACGGGGTGATGCTTATATTCTATGTTCAGTACAGTCATCACGTTCGTTTTAGAGACACACAGCTTGCTCTCTGAGCCGAAACGTCAGCATGAATTTTCTGACATGTCTCAACTAACAACTCACCAACCTGTCGCCTTTAGCTTCTGAATGCGACACCTATAGGAGAAATCTACTGCGATGGCTAATAGATTTTTGGAGCGAAGCTCCTTATGTAGTGACTCATAGGGGTTTCTTAGCAATAACATACACCAAAACTACTGAACCCAATTCGATAACATTTTGTATGATGACCAGGTAAAACTCGAGTGTAGGACTTTTCTTTTTACAGATCGGGTATATTTTGCGCTGGAAAGTAAGGAAAATCTATCGGAAATTGTTTTTAAAAAAATACCAACCGTTAGAAACCAATTGTTAAAACCCATTTGTTAGAAACCATTTTTATTGTGCGTATTAGTTTGGTTTCGTTTATTAGGAGCATAGACCTAAAAGATCACCAACCCAACGAAGAAAACTACTCCAAGTCAACTACTCCGTATTCAAAGGGTCAAAAGGTTTTAACGAGCGTATCCGTATCCGTTAAAGGGTTTAAAGGGTTTAACGAGCGTTAACCACTCCTGGTCATCTGCCCGAAGCCCTAAGGCCCTATGTCTGCAACAGCCAGATTCCCAGGCGGTCACCCACCCAAGTATCAATCCAGCCCAATGCTGCTTAACTTCGGGGATCTGACGAGAACCGGTGTTTCCAGCACTGCAAGGCCGCAGACCGCGGATCGTATCCGTATCCGATTTCCCATTCAATAATGCGTTTTATAAACAAACAAATAATGCAGCAGTTTTGAGGATCTACAATTCAGGTGCACGAGAAACAATTATTTTGTAGTTTAGAATAAAAATGATGAACGATCCGGGGAAAAAATTGTGGAGTATTCACTAAAAAAATAAAAAGGAAGGAAGGAAAGGAGGGGAGGGAATGAAAACAGAAAGAGATGGAGAGGAAGGAAGGGAGGGAGGGAGGGGAAGAAAGGGACGAGGAGGGGGAGGGGACGAAGGAAGAAGAGGGAGTCACAACAATACAGATACATACCAATTGCCCTCCCTTCCCCAACCTTGGGAAAGCTGCCCTTCCTTATCCAGATAATTAATCTCAGGCTATGCTCCTGTATGTCAAAATGGAATGGTATTGTTCCCAGTACTTTTACTTACCCCATAAAGAAAGCGGTCAGAATTAACAGGCACACGCACGCTAAATGTCAGATCGCCTAGATTCTGACATTTTGATACTTAATTCAAAAATGCGAAGGAAATACGCATGAATGTATGAAAGCAATGAAAGCTACTTAAGACGGTTTTTTATTATGAATAATGCGGTAGTAAAACAATTTTAACCATTTTGTTGTTTTTCTTGGTTGCAGCTGCTTAGCTGCCTGGGGCTAGAAGACATAAGATGATGTCAGTGCTGGCATAAGAAGATTACCTTAGAAAACTGCTATTTCTAGGATCTAGACCAGTAACTGCTGTGTGCTCTTGAATAAAAAAAAATTGAGCTCGAATTACGTTTGAATTGATTTTATTGTTCTTTTTGGTACTCGTGGAAGTTTATTATAAACAAGATATAAACAAGAACACAACTGTGATCTATGGAGCTTGATTCTGTACGGCATATGTGATAGCACATATTGTTGTTGAAAATGTGCTAGCTAAGGCTTGAATGTTCAATGGACGGCAGTGGTGGGGGGGAGTGAAAAGGAAAAAATGTAAGATCTTTTTGTATGGCAGGAAGACGGGTGATTAGTTTAGAATTTATACATGCTAATTTTTTTGGGTTTAAATAACAGTATGCAGTTTCTGTTACCGGCACCCTACTTTTACTTGGCGGGACGAAAAAAAAACACAACTACAACAACCACAAAAACTCTGTTCTACACATATTTTGTGACGAGGCCCTGCGGTAGTCAGAATGATCACAATGTTTAGGAATTTTTATTGTTGTTAGATATAAATGTAACTTATGGCTATGGTCTTTGATGGGAATGCTATGCATGCAAACAGACTGAGGACTGATGGTTGAGCTGTACCAGAAGATTGTTAAAAGTGTAAAACATGAACACCTCCAATCTCATTGCACGAATGTGAAAAATAACTAGCACAGTATGACGAGTAAGTACTTCAGCACATTTCTTTGTTTTGAGTTTCGTTTTGCCATTTCAAGGATTTTAATCTTTCTTACCTTTTTTTTAACTGCTTATGCATGCAATGCATAAAGCAGTTATTGAAATACAGTCGGGGAGAAAAAGAGGCTTGCGTCGTGAGCTATTGTTAAATGACGTCACGTCCCACTCCAGTCGTTTATTTGCACGGGTCATGCCTATCACCCTTAACGTATGGCCGGAAGTGACTGAAATAGTAGTAGATTTTTCATGATTTCGATAAGAAGACGTGCCAGCAAAATGTAGGCGTTGTAATTGAACAGTTTATGGCTAAATCGTTTGCATATGAAGGGTTGTAGGTCCTTGACTAAAAATTTTGCCGATTATGTTTCTGTATGAAAAAAAGTTGAACCGGAACTGGCCCAGATTATTTCAGGTTTTGACGACATGCACGGAAAACGGAATTTTATCTGTTGTTGGGTTATTGGCGAATCACCGAAAAAAAAAGTGGAGGCTACTTCACGGTTAGCGGGAAGGCTGTCCTAGGATTCTATGCGTATTGGCAATTCGTGTAGTTTGTGGCTCCTGCTAATCAGGTTTTTATTGTATAATCGATTATTTAGTGTAACAATTTGTTGTAGTATAATCAATTCGACGAACGTGTGAGACAACAGGATAGTGCATACTAGGTGCGTAGCTAACGGAATAAAGGCAGAACTGTAAATTCATTCCACGATCACTTTCGATAGTAAAATAACAATAGAGGGAACAAGTTCACTTTACGTGGCTTATGGGAAGAAAGGATCTCTCGTTGAGCTAGAATGACGTAAAATGATCAACTGAACAACATTTTCCCATACAATTTTTGGGGCAAAGGCTTCCTTTGACCGTCAGAAATTATTGAAAGCTGCATTCTTTGCGCTGACGGACGAGAGGCCGTTTTCTTCCCGGGATATTTTTCCCCGTAAACAGTTCAGATAGGTGGGTTGTTATTGTCAGTTTCATGTGGTTTTGTTGTTATTGTCGGTTAGGTTAGGAACCGGCTTCGGCATTTCACTCGAGGTAATGAACTGGTTGGGGTTTGGCGTTTCACTTGCCGGACTTTCGCCCAGTTTAGTGCTTTCTGGCGCAGCGCGGTGCTAACTTTGGACCTTCACCACTGCCAAACGGTGCGTTTTCCCCAAAAAAATGGAAGAGGAAAACATTACTCAGCAGGTAATTCTTAGTGCATAAATAAAATCGGACTTGAGCCCGTTTTCTTCCCATGTTCCATTTACGCACATAGCCCGAAATTCGAAAAAAAGAGAAAAAACCTACCTTTAATTGTCACGGAAGGCACTACAAACTGGTCCCAAATTGCGGTAACTCGTTAAACCATCATTATCATAACCTGACTAATTAACTGCGCCAGTATGAAATGCCAAACGCCAACCAGTTAACTACCTCAGTATGAAATGCAAAACCCCAAATTACCTAACCTAACATAACTGACAATAACAAAACCAAAGAAAACCACACGAAACTGACAATAACAACCCGCCTATCGGAACCACCCAATAGACAGCTTTGTCTTTCGTCTATGAAAATAATAATGTTGCTATTTTTTTGCAAAATCAGTTTATGTATATCTTTATGAACATCCCGCCTATCGTAACTGTTTACGAAAAAAATATAAGGTGCTCTTCTGGCCCGGCCCGGCAAGGATTTTAATCTTTCTTACCTTTTTTTTGTTTTTAAGGTTCCTCAGATCGTGAAAAACTCGTTAAAAAATTAAAACTCAAATTTTGAATTAAAATGCAAAACTACCTAGTGGCAGTAGAGTAGGATCGACAACGACAGCCATGTTGATATTAGAGATAACAAATACATGACGCAACAAAGAACACAACTGACGTCAGAGTCGGCACATGCGCAGTCCAATTTATTTAGGAAAAGCGGTCTTGGAAAAGCCACCTACATTAAAGGCCGTATCGTATTAGACCAAAAAAGACAACTAAAATCAACAATTGACATAGAAGCAAGCGCAGGTTTGCTAGGTGCTGCCATCTCCACACCAATCGGCGAAATTTCAAATTAACCGACGAGGGTGCCAAATTCTGCCAACCGATGACGCCACTTGGCAAACCTGTCGCCTAGGTATTTGTTTCGCCTTCTAGCGGAGCATTGTGGAAGGTAAAGATGATACGGCCTTTACTGTAGGTGGCTATGTCTTGGGTGATGCGGAGTCATACCACGCCGACTTCGCTTGCTAGCATATAGGAGCTTGATTAGGTAAAATATGCTCCAAAAAACATTATCCTTCATAATACTCTAACTATCCACACAAGGACTGCTATCGCAAAATGAAGGTACCGTCAGGTTGAATTGATTATACTGTACAAACTAAGCACTTAAAATTCCTAAGATACATCTGAAATTCAGTTGTTTGGTTGATGAGCCTCCTGAAAATCGTAAAACCATCTTAATTTAAGATGCAATCAATCTGTGCTTTGAAGATTTAAGACACCACCAGTGTAAGATGAGTCCTAATTTCAGACGTGTTTCATTTAGGATGCCGTTAAACGTAAGATTCATTTTATCATCAGATGGAAAACACGCGAAATAAATATTTTAAGATGTTTAGTTGTTTAAGACGCCATAGTTTTCAGTTGCCAAATTCCTACAGTGTATAAGATGGCAGCAATTTCAGATGTCCACGCAGTTAGATGGTTTATTTTTAAGTCGGAAAAGAAGGTAAGGTGGAAAATTGTAAGATGGCAATTCATTTTTAAGTGGGGTAACTGGAAAAGACGGCAACATTTTAAGATGTTAACCTATTTTAAGCTACAAAACGGGGAAAGTTGCTAAAATATTAAGATGATAATTTTTTAAGTTGTGAAACAAGCAAAGATGCCATCGTTTTAAGACGGCACAAGGTATTAAATCGGAAACGAAGTGAAGTTGCCAACATTTTAAGGGTGCACCGAGTTTACTGAGTTGGAAAATAAATAAATTGTAGTGTTTTAGATGGATAAATTATTTGTGGGTCAACACAACGCACACTATTATTTGGACCCTTTGAAATATTTCAATTAAAACTCCACTCATTGTTTTAAATGCGAACAGGAATTTCGAAACAAAAACTTATTTTTTTCTCCTTTTTTCAGTATTTGTTCTGAAAATAGTACATAATGTAGGCACGTAAAGAACCATGCATACAATACACATTAAAAATGCATAACTACTTACACATCAACAACAATTAACAAAAAAATATACCCCCCCCCCTCCCTCCCTCCTCCACCCGACCTCATCCCTCTGGTTTTATTTTCATACAGATGATGATGAGCGCTAAAGCAAAACGCTCAGAAAGTTCACTGCTGATTTATCCTATTTCGCGTGAAAACATTTATTGTGCCCGGCATCCAAAGTGAACTGCAGTCACGTTCTTTAAAAAAATCAAATGGTCTTATTCTTTCTACAGCCTGTGAGCAACTAGACAATTGCTAAGACATCTGCATAATTAACGAAACTAGCAAACTCTTTTGACTTCCATATCGATTGTAGACGTTGCGTTAGGCTTGGGTGGCTAACTAAGATGATTCCATGTTCACTTTGTACTCGTTAACATCACCAACATTGGTCTGGAGTTAAGTTAAAAGGACTTATCTACCGATATTCGCATCTCATCCCTCTTGTAACGATACTAGGATGCAGGATTACAACGCAACGATGCAGGACACACCATAATTAATACTAAAAATTCATTACAATATCACATCCATTGTGAAAATTTAAAGTTGCTCCTTTAAAACTTTCTTTAAAATCTGTAGTTTCGCCGGTACATTTTTGTTTACTTGTGGAGATGGTTAGTTTCCATGTAAAATGTCGGATGCATCGACAAAGGCGCTCGGAGACAGCAAACCAACAAAAAGGGTGGGGGTTGGCGCTTTTTCTGAGGACATTTTTTTTGGGACGTGCCTTATTTTAGCCTAATCAGTGTTACGGAACATCGAAAAAGTCTTTGTTTCAACGTTTTTTGTTTTTTTTATGGATTTTCTTCATGATTCTGTATACCAAAAGGGCAAGAAGGCAAAGAAAAGGAGGAGGGGAGGGGGTGGATTCAACCCCAATAGCCCCAATATACGGGTGCCCTTGCGCACCGACTTTTGACACAACCACGTCCAACATTATATTACGTATTCTCTTTCGAAATATCTCCATCAATCGACAAATCAAACAAATCCTCTAATACCAAATCTGAAGACATAAAGACATAAATCTGAAGAACACTATACGCAAAGTAAACGTTTTTTTCCTTTCCGCCTTGCATTGTTGGACTACTCCGTGCACTACATCATTATTGGAGTCGCGTGCTTCTTCATTGTCGGGCAGAGATGGGGACATCGGTAGATAAATAAGTTATCGCCTGCTTCCCGAGTGCTGAGAACTAACAAAGTCGAGGGCCACAGGCAATAACCAGGCAATAACCTATACTGTTATGGAGTGGCTTCGTGGTCTTTGCGAACCCTGATCACGTTCGTAGTAGGCCGTGGATTGACGCTAGTCAGCTAAAAACTAACTGGTGTTTGCTACGGTTTTTAATGGTTTCTACAGTGAGCTAGCACACTTACACCTTTCCTGTTAAACTGTTGTTAACCTTGCTTCGCAAACGTTTTTGAATGAACTGGCTTCTGCATAAAAAGCATTACCAGATATGTCGATACGTCATCAATTACAGTGTGCGAATCTAATAGTAGCCTATGGCTGCTGCTACGCCAGGCTGTTTTAGTAAAAGAATTGTTCTTTCTAGAAGCCTGCTTGGCATTTAGCGAGTGCTGTTTACTGGGATACTGCCGGTGTGAAAAATGTGAAATTTGCCAGTGGTAAAATAAAAGGGGAAAATGTAAAAAAAATAACACGAGTGTTGTGTGAAAAATAAGGCAAAACGCACTGTTAAAGTAAAAAAAATAAAATTAATCGTCTTCATTTCGGGCTTGGAATACGTAGGCATGTCTGTTGTTAGAACACGGAAAAAAAATTGATTGTTTTTTTTTACCGGAATTGCTTTGAACTCGGTTTGGCTCTCTTTAGTGAAATTACAGAGAAATTACAATGGTTACTGGAAAAGAAAAAAATGTATTAAAGAATTGTGAAACTGGTGTGAAACGAAGAAATAGTGATACAAAAATGAAAACTAGGGATGTAAGAAAAATGAAAAGTAGGTATGTGAAAATAATGAAAAGCGGGTATGAGAAAAATGTGAAAAAAGCTGGTACTCCCGGCAGCACCCTGTGATTAATAAAGGTGCTCGGTTCTGCTCGGCATCACTGATCGACTCGGTTATGCTCAGTGTACCAGGCATTTTTTGAGCGCTCGGCTCGGTTTCGGCTCGGCATGGAAATATGTGCTCGGTACAGCCTTAGTAGAGAGTAATGTCCAGAAATGAAATAAATTTAGAATCCGGGGCCTCCATAGCGAAGATAAGGGAGGAATGGTAATTGTTCAGAAACATAAGAATTTTACTGCGAAGTGAAATAGGGCAAAGGGCCAAACTATCGTCAACAAATCTTTTATAGTACAATGTTACCAATTTCCTGAAATACTCTACCATAAAAGATTTGTAAACGATTCTTTGGCCCTTTGCTCCATTTCACTTCGCAGTAAAATACTAGTGTTTCTGAACAATTACCATTCCTCCCTCAGTTTCACTATGGAGGCCCCGGATTCTAAATTTGTTTCATTTCTGGACATTACTCGCTACGTTAACGCTTTTGGGTACATAGAAATCCTTCACTACAGGAAACCTTCACAATTTCCTTGTTATTTTACTTGGAAAACATATGCCTACGATGAAGTAAACGTTGTTGGTTGGTCATTCTTCCTGCTTCTCTGTCCGGTCCTCCGTGTGCGGCGGGTAGATCTGGCTCGCTAATTCCACGCCGGCCAATCTGTGGATGGTCTCCTGTCCCTAACTGATGTTCGCGTGCTTTGAAGTAGACTGTCGGCTGTAGCACGGTTAGTTCGGAATACTGGGATACGTTTGTAGTATAGGTCAAACGCTGTCACCTTCTCTCTCTCCCTGCACCGAGTCCACGTTCCGTGTGATCTGGTCCTGGAAATATGTTACTTTGGAATTGACTGGTATTGGATTTGGTATCTAGATGTTCGTGTTCTGGTGGTTCCTTGATTTGGTTATTCCTAGTGCACTTCTTGGTGTACTTCTAGATGTACTTCTCAGTGTGCTACTCGATGCAATATGTGGTTGAATGTAGTTAGTCGCAGAATGCGTGGTCCAGAACCAATTTTCTGCATAATAAATCATTCAATCATTCATTCATTCTATAAAGGTTAATGCCCGAAAACTGCGGGCCATTCGGAAATAATGCACAAGGACGGGCACCTCCCCAGGCGATTGTTTCCGAATGGCTCAAGGCTGAGGGTTTTACTCGACTGACAATCCCACTCGTGATAACAATTGATCAGCAAATTCCTTCGCAAAGTCAATGCCCTTGCAACAATGTCTATCGCGCTGTTCCAAAAAGTCTATGGTTAAACCTCTCTTACAATGTATAAGAGAAGTTGTTTGAATGGGTTATTCGTCGTTGGGTTTTCGTTGCATGAATGGTGATGAAGCATTCGGAATCAAGTTACAATGCATAAACAATGTCTGCTTACACGACGTCGCAATAGTTACACTGTTTGTTTGTTTATAAAGAGCCGAAAAAGAGCCGAACTTAACCTAAACCTACACCTAAGCAAAGTTCCAAATAATCCAAGCAATCCAAAAAACCCCGTTAAACACGGTAAGGACCAGGCTTAACCAAGTAATCAACAACAACAACAATGCTGTGGATACACAAAAAATTGTAATAGAGTTGTCTGAAGGGCCTATTCGTCGTTGAGTTTTCGCTGCTTGAACGGTGATGGGGTTTTTCGGAATAGAGCAACAATACTTAGGAAATGGAAAGTTCGGTGAAGGGAATCGGTTGCGCAATAGCTACAGCGATATTTCTAAACGTTTCGTTGCTACTTCAATGATTTAAAAAAATGCTGGCCAATAACTAAATAGTTGTCGGCCTGCAGTTTGCAAAAAAAAAAAAAAAAGACTTGTTAAACCATTGTTTTATTCGGGCCAATAACTCGGAAAGCGGTCATTCATGTTCGCTGAATGCTGAAAAAGGAGGTTCTTCGTTTATGCTTATTTCCCTAGCGTCTGCGCGTAGGTGGTTATTTAGTAGTTTTTTTTTTAAATTGTACAGCATTGTTAGAACATTGTTGTAGCAGTGGATTGATATAATGAAGACACATTGCAGCAACAATGAAACCGTTGTCTTAACACTAGTGAGAACCAAGGCTAGACGAGGGTTTCTTACTTGCTTAAGTAAGAAAACGAAGGCGTGGGTTTCTTACTTACATTAAGATAACGAAGACCTTTAGATCTTACTTACGTAAGTAAATTTACTACCGCTATCAATTTTTACGTATAAATGTTTCCAAAATAATTCTTTTTTTTTCCAGCTGAAGAAAGACCCGAAGGAAAGAGTTAAAATTAGTTAAAATAAACAAATAATGTATTTATTGCAGTTATTGAATTTTAAAAGCTAGTTGGAGCAAAGAACATTTCCGTCAACAATGGCTCGTTATACTATCACAACAATGGCTAGGCAATAACCATGCAAATAGTTGTTATATAAATATGTTCGACTATGGTTCGGCAACAATGCGCTAACACTGTCACTTTTTGGCAACAAGGGCGCGTTCACTAAAGATTCAACTCGTCGTTGTATAAATATGTTAAGACGATGGCGTTCGGCATGTCTAAGTGATACTAGCGCGCGTGTGTGATGGGAACCAGTGCAATGCTTATACATTAGCTGTAGTACTAAGAAGAGATATTCGTTGATGTTTAGTTACCTTGTGCGATGACGGGTAATTCGGAATCTAGCATTTAAAGCATAAAATTTACATTGTTGGTAATCTGATTGGATTGTCAGTTTTTTTTGTCAAGTAGTTTAGTTATGTAGGTCAGGTGGCCGAATTGGCTACCGCTCTCGAAATAAATTAAATTAAATTGAATTGTGAGTCTAGAAAGCTGTGAGAAATGTGTTAATCGTGATTGAATCAAACAAACAAGCAAGTAAACAATAGGTACCAAACCTGGAAAGACACAGTGCAACAGAAACTTACTATTACGTTATAAAGCCAACATAGTTCATTAAGTAAACGGTCTGTTTTTTAAATTTAAATCATCAACTACTATATTAACTGAACAAAAAATGGCTTCACCGTTTAGAAAAAAACATTAGAGCTCGTATCCCAGTGGAACTCATAGCTGTGAGCGTACAAAAATAAAAATAGGATTAAAGGTCACTCGAACGAAACAAACTAATTTAAAGTCCGTTCTAGGGAACAAGTATTGTTTTTACTCACTGGTAACGTCAGAAAGTGAATGCAATTTGCGTTTGAAATGTGTGTTTGTGTTAGTATCTCTAGTTTCAGATTTTAACCATATTTCGTGTAAGCAGCTGTATACGTATCTTGTATGTGCATTTAGAATTTGTGAATACGCAGATTCTTTCTTGTTAAGGGAGATTGTTTTGTTTGTGTTTGTCAGTTTCTTCCTTAGTTTTATTTCGTGTCAGTGATTATGTGTTCATTTTATGTGTGTGTTTTTTATTTTTCAATTTTGTGGGTGTGATATTGTTTACGACATTTGTTTTATAAATGTTGTGGGGTCAAGTTTTATTTTTTGTTCTTGTGCATGTATATGTTTGTATTTTATGAGTATTTTTAATGTGCGACTATATTTAATATCCACTTGTTTTGTTTGTTTGGTTACTGATGCATTATATGCGTTTGCATGGAGGTCGGTACGTCACAATCTTTGTTCCCTGGAGTTGGACTTCGCATTACAGTTAGTTTCTTTCGAGTAAACTCTAATTCAGTTAATTTGTTGTCACACAGCCGCTCATTGCAGCTGATGCAGTATATCACGTTTCTTCGTGAGTCTATTTTTGGGTTAAGCAAATATTGAGCCTGGATGAGACTGGTGGCTATGTGTGATGCTGGACTGTCGAATGCTGTGAATTATGGAGTCTGTTGATCAAGGCCAGGTGAAGTAGAGGGAGGATGAGGTGGGGGATGACCACAGTGGCGATGACCTTGTTCGGTTTGTAGACAAACCAGACTTTGTATTTCGTGAACAACTTCTACTCAGTCTGGAAGAGTCCTGGTATATAAGGTAGCACAGTACAATCCTCTATAGAGCTGGGGGAGGGGGTGTGGTTGGGTTAGAGGTGCATGGCTGGTTACGCAAGTTTTGGATTCTAGCAAGTTCCTTGTTGACTAATTTGGTTTTTTTTCCGGGGGGGGGGAGATATGATCATGGAAGATTTGTGGCGAATATGTTGTCTCTCTTTGCTTATATGTCTTCAGGCCTCGAACAACGTTGCAGAGATCTTCTGATTTCTCCACTCAATATCCCCTTTAACACCTGTGACGTAGGAAATGATCACATAGTAAAATGAAACCGTAAACCGTTTATTTTGCGGAAACATCAAAGTCCACTTTTAATGGTTTCAAGTAAGACCTCAAAATACAACAATGCCGAAATAAAAAAACAATAGTTTGGCATAACGCAGATGATTAACCTTTAAACAATTCATTGTGTTCACCACACACTCCCACCCCAACTTAAAGTTACTATCAACATTTATATTTTTAACATTCTAGAGGGTACAATAGTTGCACAGGCCTCTTTACATCTGGACCCATTCCGGTGTGCAAAAGCATGATCGGACCTTCCCGTCACGCCCTTTAAAGACAGAAACAATCCGAGCAGTTTTCCACAAATGTCTTGGCAGGCGAGTGTCCTCAATTAGCACCAAATTATCAGGCTGGAGAGTATGACACTTGGTTGGGTCCTTGCACTGATGAAATGTGCGGAGCTGAAGAAGATACTCTTGTCGCTAACGTTTCCAAAAGTCGTTTGTCAGTTTTACCCGGTATTGCGAACGTCAAGTGCTCACAGAATCACCCTCAGATTTTCTTACAGTCAGTCCTGAAGGCAATGATGTTAGCCGAGAACCTACAATTAAGTGAGCTGGTGTCAGAGGATCCATTACTTCTGGGTCGGTAGATAAATACGTAAGAGGCCTGGAATTCAAAGTCGCCTCTACTTCAGTGATGATAGTCTCTAATTCCACATAGGTAACGTTTGCTCGGCCTAAGATTTTACGAATTGAACGTTTTGCAGTTTGCACAAGCCTTTCCCAAAATCCTCCCCACCACGCCGCACGTTCTATAATGAAGTTCCATCTCACTCCCTTTTGAGCAGCAAAGTCTTGTATCTTTAAGCTTCTAAGACTGAGATACAAACTGTGTAGTTCTTTCTCAGCACGTTTAAATTCCTTCGCATTATCTGAGTAGAGCACCTCAGACACTCCCCGCCGTGCAAAGAATCTTCGCAGTGCCAAAATCACTTGCTCCGTGCTGCGGTCAGTTGTCAATTCCAAATGAACCGCACGTGTTACGGCACATGTGCAAAGAAGCAAATATGTCTTCTGTTGTTTACCGTCTGGTGCTCGTACCCACAGCGGACCAGCAAAGTCAATGCCTGTGTTCTGAAATAGCTTGCTCATCTGCTCGAGGCGCCCCCTGAGGAAGTGGCCCAACTGCCTGCCTTGCTGCTGCAGCTCTCAATATGCGCTGACAGACAATGCACCCACGTAGTGCCCTTTTCACTATTATTCGTCCTCATAGCAACCAAAATCGTGAACGAATTTCGGACAAAGTCTGAACAACACCACCATGACAAATTTGCTGATGGACTTGCAATTATTAATCGTGATACAGGATGTTCTGCAGGTAGCAGTATTGGGAACTTAGTTTCATAGTTCAATTCTGCTAGCTCCAAACGGCTTCCCACTCTTAGAATGTTGTTGTCATCCAAAAAAGGCCAAAATTGCAGCAACTTTGAACTTCGACTGATCTTTTGTTTCCGTTCGAGCGCCTCTACTTCACTAGGAAAGCCTTCCTCTTGAACCTGTTGTAGAACAAGGATTTCTGCTTTCTTTAACTCATCAGCCGTGATTCTCACATTGCATCTTGATTTTGTTCGACACCAATGAATGAAACGTAAAATCCAAACAACTGATCTCAGTAACTTATTGTAGCGACCGAATTGTTCCCACTTTAAAATTTGTGAAGACTGATGCACAAGTAGTTGATGAACTGTAGTTTGACGCCGTTATTCCTGCATACCTTCTGTGTCAAAAGAAAAGTTCTTGTTTGTTTTGTCTTGCTTAGGCCACATTTCTTCTTTGCAACTTAGCCATTGTGGACCATGCCACCAAAGAGATTCACTGAAAAGTTTTCCTGTCATGTCCTCTCTTGATAATAAATCGGCAGGATTCTCTTGCCCCGGGCAATAACGCCATTGCCTTGGAATGGTCAGACGCTGAATCTCTGCAACCCGGTTGCCTATGAATGCCTTCCAGTCTTTGGCATCACTTTTAATCCAGGCCAATACGATTTTAGCATCTGTCCAAAGACAGACCTTAAGTGGTGTAGCTTTCAATGTTTCACAAACGTAAGTACTTAGTCGTGCACCACACACTGCACCTAAGAGCTCCAGCCGAGGTAATGTCACACGGCGCAATGGTGCTACTCTGCTGCGTCTTATTGCCAATTAAACTGCAATAACATTTTCTCTTTGCACTTTTAAATAGCCCACAGAACCATAAGCTTGTTGACTGGCATCGCAAAATATGTGTAGCTGAACTTCAGGCTCTCCATTTAAGAAAATGCAACGTAGAACAGTAAGTTGACTAGTTTGTGACTTCCATTTTATCCACCGATCCCATTTTTTCTTCAAATCATCTGGAATTGTCTCATCCCAAGTTAATCCTCTTTGCCAGATGACCTGCAGTAAAACTTTCGCTGTCATCATTAATGGGGCCAGAAATCCTAAAGGATCAAATATCCGTGCTGCTTCTTGTAAAATGGCCCTCTTTGTCACCTTATTATCCTTCATTTCATTTGAAGATTCAAACGAAAACTTGAAAATGTCCAACTGAGGCTCCCATCGCAGTCCTAACAGTTTTAAACTGCACCCCTGTTCATTTCCACTGGAAACTTGTTTAAAGGGATATTGTGATTCACCGTTCTTTTGCCACTGTTCCTTTAGCCACTCAGAGTTTGTTACCCACTTCTTGAAAGTCATGGAAGCTTCTTTCATTGATTCTTGCAGATCCTTGTAAAGATTATATGCTTCTTCGTCTGTTTTGGCACCAGCTAGCAAATCATCCACGTACAAATCATCTTGGAGTAGACTGCTGACTCGTGGCCATTTAGTTTTAATAGTCTCAGCATGGAATCGGACCGTCGCAGCTAGAAGATAAGGACTGGACTTAGCGCCAAATAAAACCCGAGTCATTCGCATGGTAATTAAATTCCCGGCACTCTACCATCGTGAGGTTTGATCCACAAAAACCTGGAAGCATCTCTATCTTCTTTGGCAAGACCAACTTGCAGAAAAGCCTTTTCTAAGTCTACTGCCAGGGCAATCTTATGACCACGAAACCTGAGCAACATGGCTGGTATTCCAGGATTCAGATTTGGTCCATTATCCAAGCTGTCATTCAATGAGGGACATCCTTGAAGATGTGAAGAAGCATCAAAAACTACACGCAACTTAGTGGTAATTCGGTCCTCCCGAATTACAGCATGGTGAGGCACATAATACACTGGACCATTCACATCATCAACCTTGGTCACCACTTCTGCATGATCATCATTCACATAAGTTTCAATTGCTTTATTGTAGCGTTCCCAAAGATCTTTTTTTCTTCCTTAGTTGCCCTAAAAGTTGCTTCAATCTTGCAAAGGCGACCGTGTAGTTGTCCTCTAGAAGTGAGGCCTTTTTCCCCCCAAGGAAGATTGACAACGTAGCGTCCTTGCATTCTTAATGGTCTTCTGAAAATTTTCGTGAACATCACTCTCTATGTTATTTCACCTCTTTGGAATATCCAGGTCTTTTAAGGCTTCAGCATCCAGTTCCCATAATCGTTCAAGATGACAGTCATTCAAATTCTTCTGAGCCATTTCTTCTTGCACAACTGCGTGGAGCAAAAGTTGTAACAACTTCATTGATTTGATTTGCTAAAATTTCACCGTGTAGAATCCATCCAAATGCACTCTCAGTTGCAACAAGAGCCTCACCAAATCGCCTTACTGGTCCAAAAACTACACGCCAGTAATTATCTGCTCCAATTAGTAACTCGATGGGCGGAACACAAAGTTTCGTTGATTTTTGAGTTAAATCAGCTGGCTGCAAACCTTGTTGAAGCAAGTCTTCAACTTGTCTTGTTGTAGGTGGAGAAATGCGTACGGATGTTATTTGAGGGACCTCAAGAAAATCCAATTCTATGACTGGTCCGCCATGTAACCCAAGGATTCTCACTTTAACCCTTTTATGTATTGTTGCATTTACTTCATTCTGTCCAAATCCACAAACTTTCAAATGTTCTGAAGCCTCTTCCGATAATTTAAGTGTTGTCGAAAGACCGGTTGCTATGAAGCTCCTCTGGCTTCCTCCATCAAGCAGTATTCTTGTCTTGCTCCAACCTTGAACTCTTTCAATCCAGGCCTCAGCTGTTTGAAGCTGTATTTTTTTTGGTGTTCTTTGACTGTCTTGACTTAGAAGATGGCCAACTAGTGATGTTGAAACCATTTGATTTGTTACAACTTGGCGTTCCATACTCCTCTCACCTGCAAGGCACAAAGATGAATGATGTTTTTGCTGACACCTGATACACCCTACTTCAAATAAAGCACATTCTCGAGCTCTATGATTAAATCCTAAACAACAATAGCACACATTTTTCTTCCGTACGATTTTGCGGCGCTGCCTTGGATCTTTCACTTCAAAACAGTCTACTGTTCCATGATTTGTTCTCAGACAAAACGCACATCCTTCCTGTGTTCCAACTACAAAGGCTGATGTTGTGGGACGGAAGTTAGACTTAGGCACGGCCCCTCGATTTAGCTGTTTATTTGTTGTTTCAGTTTCTGATTTTGCTGAACTGTGCCACTCTTTCACGCATTCCCATCCTTCGACTTCGCCTTTGAGAAATTCCAGAAATCCTGTTAGGTTATCAGTTTTTATCTTCTGTTGCACCTGACGGCACCAATCACGCTGGGTGTTCACTGGGAGTAGACGAATTAAAGCTGGCTGTAGCATTTTTTCATATTCTGCAACTCCTACCCCTAGAGCTTCTAAGGCTCTTACCTTTGCTTGACAGACATCGTACAAATTACGGAGCTCTAAGCCAAAGTTTGTATGACTTGGTATTGGTTTTAATTCAAGCAGCTGACGAAGATGTGATTCACGAATTCTGTCTGGACGACCAAAACGTTCTCTATGTTAATTCACATAGGGCATAAAAACACCTCTACAGCTCATTAGGGAAAGTTGCCAGATTTAATTTCGGCATAGAGGTAAAGCGTCATGTGGGGAAGTGCCTTTTTCTAAAATAGGGGGTGCAGCTAGAAGTACGTGGCTCTGAGGTGGCTCATAAGTGCAACATTATTGTTGTAACCATTGTTTGTATTGTCATCCAACAATAGATTATAACATGCTTAAGTGTTACACGCATATCGTTTCAGTACTTAATTGTCAGAATGCACTGTTTTTGCAAATAGGTGGTTCACTAAGAGACAGACTATCTTTATCTTTTATTACAAAGGTTGGGTTTTTTTTTTACAGTACACGAATCTAAACTGAATTATTTGCCCAACGACGACGATAAAAGGGACAATTTTGCTGGAAAGAAGATTAGGAAACAAACTGCACATCGTCAGCACAGGTGGCAACGTGTTCTTTTTGGAGAAAAAGTGTCCTCAATAACGTGACACGGACATTTTATTTTATATAGACTTACTGTTCTTGCAGTCCAGTGTAAGTGGCGAGTAATTTTAAACAGCTGGTGAGTTGATTAGTTTTAGTAATCTTCGTCTGCCACCAGAATATTAAAACTGTATGAACAATGAACATTTACCATTCCGTGAGTTTGTAGTATGTGTTCATGACTGTATGATTAACGTTAATCTCGGGAGGGCTAAGTGAAGGGGGATGCGCTGATTGAGTGAGCGAAGCGAACGAAAATCAGCGTTTGTTAGCCAGTGCGCTCAAATATCGGGTTAAATAAACTTAAGCATGTGAAGCATGGAAATACAATAAGCCAAACCGTGGCTATTTGGCTGGTGTAACGGCTAATTGGGCAATGGTAAACGTAAAAATTATGAATTAAAAAATTTATAGACACTCTAGACAAAAAAGGTTGCGGTGACTATTACACAGTGGAATTCTTTGTTGTGATATCCACCCAAAACCAAAACTGGTATAAAATCAGCCGCCAAGATTCCAAAAAGGGTCGGCCTTTCAAAATAGTGATATCATTCAACCAGGGAAAGGCCGCCAAGGTTAATCCTATTAGCCAAGTTAATCGCACGGAATAATACTTTGGACGTTAAATGAAAACTTGAAGATTGCTACCGCTAGTAGCAATGTTCTAGTTTTCATTTAACTTTCGAACTATTAGTAGGTGCGATTAACTTGGCTAATAGGATTAACCTTGGCGGCCGTTCTCTAGTTGAATGATATCACTTTTTGGAAACTTGGCGGCTGCTCTTATACCAGTTTTGGTTTTGGGTGGATACTCCTTATCTGTTTGCTTCTTAACGCGATCGCATCAACGCTCGTTTGCTGTTGTATCAGACATTAAGTATACGATTTTTTTAATGTGCTGTAATGTACAATATGTATGCTCTTCAGTGCACCACGTATTCAGAATTTTTAGTAGCGTCCTGTTGGTGTGCCTGCTTTTTCAAGTGCATACGTCCATCGCACATTTCTATCCCCCTCCAGTATTTCTGAAGCACGTCGAATTACTGACTCAGTGTTAGTACATCCTTGTTTCAACTTGCGAACGGTACCAGATAGGGACGACCGGTTTTTACCAGTGGATTCAGTGACCAAGAGGACGGGCAGTTAAAAAACGCGGCAAATTAAAACTTTGTTGCATCGTTATAGGCCAGGACCCCCACAACGGTGGGGTCAGGTGGACCCGCTGTACCCAGCCCTGTCGCTCAAAGGACCCGCAAGGCTTAACACTTCCCCCCCCCCCCACAATTCAGACTTTTGATGACTATGCGTAATATAGTCGATTTGTGCGCATTGTGAATTTTTATACTCCGAACATACAACAACTCTGATCCAACCGCTACAAGCACAGTGCACGAACATGTTAGGCTGCTTGTTAGGCTGGAAATCATTCAAACGTATAGCAGCCCTGATTAATGTATGAACCATCCCATTAAGCACAATTGTGGCCAACGAATATTATAACGTAGTGTAACTTTTTTACGATTTCAGTCGGCGGGCACGCTGTGGTAGTTAGTCCCACGCCCTTAACTTTGACGTGGGAGCTCTGCTTACAGCTGATAGGCTTTCTCGCCGTAATTAAATGAAATAAAAACATTTGATAGTCGCATTTAAACCCTAAGGATAACATGTAACTATAAAAACAAAAGGATTTCGTTAACAAACACGCATCAGCTGCATTTCAAATAGCCTCGTCGCCATGTTGCATGGATGAATAGAAGATTTCGTTTTTATAGTGTTAAATTGGTATGACACATTATGATGGTCAGAGTGAAAAACAAAGTATTTGTATGTAAAAAAAAATTCCCGCAAGCTTCATTCCCAATGCTGCAAGACTTCCCAAAGCTAAAAGAATTTTGCTCTGAACGCTACAATTATTACGCCCCCTCCCCGCCCCCTCCCGATCTCCTACTACTGTTACGTATTTTATGGATCCTTCTTTTTTGCGTTTCTGAATACGAACAAGCGTTATTACGTAAATAATTGATTGTTCTTTCAATCACAGCTTGTACTATTTACAGCTCAACCACAAACGAATTCTGCAAAGACCACAGATAGTTCAAATGAATCTGTAAAGGTTCAATTTAGCATTCATGAAAGTGAGACATTTAAGGAGTTGTATACGAGATTTTGACTAAGAATTATTACAGTATTGAGTTTAAAAATCATACTGAAAGGAATTTCAACACAAAATTGGGTGACACGGAGAAATTCATTTGCAAAGAGAAATCGACCCTCCGTGATACCTACCTTGTTTAACAAACTTTCAAGAAACCTAAGAGATCTTCGCAATTCTTAAATAATGAGAAAAGGATAAAAAAAATTGGTTCTAAATCAATGAAGTTGAAAAGCCATCACGCAAATGATATTTATTTGATCACTGATTTTAATCTACGAAACTATATTTTTTAATTCTTTTGCACTGGTTGTGCCATTTTTCAGAGTGAATTATGCATTGGACGTACATTTTACAAATCCTTGCAAATAATATCTATTTCTTTTAAAATGTATATGTGTTTAAATGTAAACAGATTTTGTTTTTACCTATGACTATAAATGTTAACGGGGATGTTATGATTTGCTGATTTATGGCTGGCATAAACAAGCTCGTGCTGAGTATCATGTTATTTATAACTTAATAAATTTACTTACTTACTATAGCTTACTAATTGAAGTTTTCTTTTATTCCAAAACGGCATCAAAATGATTAATTTTGTGGCTCCTCACACAACTAATCTTGCCTTATATGGTCAGCAGCATTCAGTGCCGATTTGTGTTGGTAGATGACGGTGCTAAGGAGACGGCTTTAGTATCCGACGTTCAATTTTGTCCGTTGCGAGGCCTTATGTAATCTAGTTTGGCTGTGCGTGAGCCTCCCAAACCGGATGTGACGTTGTTGTTTACTCGGCGCGTTCATCTATAGCTTACAAAAGGCAGGTAGTGTAAATGTGGTGGGTATAGAAATATTGAAATACGTTTTCAATAAACAAGTAACTCTTATTTTGCTCAACGAACATAAAAAAAATATCCATATATGAAAAGGAAGCCGTATCGCGTCGTACTCAGGTTTCGATAAGCTGCTGTCGACATACACAGTTGTGATGGCTTACTGCTTTCGTCGACATGGATTTGGTCTCTTTCAATGCACTGTGCAGTCTGGTCTTTATTATTCTGAACTCACCATACATGTCAGTAGCCCTCTACAATAGTGGTACGGTAAGACTTAATAGAAACTTTGTAGATGTCAAACTTTATCATCTCCAATTTGTTTATTAATTACTCTGAACGTTAGGCCCTGAGAGGCGGGACGAGGGTGGGGGATAGGGGGGCAGTAGGAAAAGGTAGTCCAGCCCAGGGTCCTGTACAACGACCGACAGGGCAGGGACAACTTGCTTTTTTTCTGAGGATTTTTTTCTTTTTTTTGGTGGTGTTTTCATCTTTTTTAACCCCTCAATCCCGATGTTTGACAATGTTAACTTGGTGGGAAGATCGCTATTTGGTAAATTCCAGTCACCAACAACAGTTTTTTTTATTTACTTTTTTTATAGCATAATGCAAAACATTATTTTGCTAATTTTTACGCTTTCTGCCCATCTTTACTCCACTTTCTTAGCCATTGTTGTCCCTTTGTTACCTTTTTTGGGCAGTTTTACACCACCACTACAGCAAATGTCGCCCTTTTTTTGGCCCCCTCCGTCAATGTCGCCCCCTTACGCCCCCCGTGTCTGCACGTTCCAGTCTCGTCCACCAGCTCTCATTGGATCTCGTAACCAAGCAAGGAATTACTTGAACGAAAATTTCCTAAACGTAGAAAATCTATCATAATAATTTGTTAGGGGAGGAGCATGAGCAGGAGCAGATCTTCAGCAAGAGCATTTATGCTTTTGCTTCTTAAGGGAGAACGATTGTTGTTGATTTTGCTTAAGGGTGCCGAGCCCAGTACCAAGAGAATCAGCAGCACAACAATGTAAAAGCAGGCCTTTAGAGCCGAGGTTGAGTAACAATCACTGCATGCGCGATCATTGTTGTGGGCTTATCGCTTGTACAACACTGTAATGCGGAGAAGATTGGGTGAGCATGATGCGATAGTAATTCAAAACCCACAAAAAATGGCTATGTAATAGTTATTGCCCAACTTTTGCAGCAATGATTTGCTAATAAACGATTTTTGGTCTACTTTTCCTTTGACCGATTCCAAAGACTAAAAGATCGTCCGATGCTGTAGGCCAAAGATTTTTATTTCAGTCCGAGAATTGGTCAAAGAAAAACTTATTATTTGGTCAAAACTTGGTCAATACTTATTAGCCGACCTTTGCTGCAAAATACGGCTGTATGTTACTTGAGACCAAATTTTGTTTAATCTACGGGTCTTTCAAGTCAACTTTCATTTTTCTTTTCACAAAAGGTTTCAAAGGGTTTTGTATTGAGCGTTAACCACGGCGATTAACCACAGCGGTGTTATACCACGCATCTTCTCAACAAGGTTTCTTCTAAGCAGATGCAAGCTGGCGCTGGGTACTAGTTTATTGTTACTACCATACTTTTGCCGTTTTCATTGTTGTAAGTGTGCAATCTAAAAACCTAACCACTTCCAACAATGGTGAGCGTGCTCAACATTGTTGCAACAAAGGTGGGTGACTTATACTGCATACTAACACCGCATACTTATAACGCACACTTCTACTGCACACATAGTGCACACTTTTGTTGATGTGATAATGTCAATTCTTGCTCTTTCTTGCGCTTCTACAATCTCCGTATTACTGTAACTGCGTTTCTAACCTACGTCTGCCTCTGGCAAAATCCTGGTTTCTTTCAGACTAAAGCCCTAACCAGACTGGCTGCTCGCGGCTACGCGCTGACGCAGTATGGTGCAAAAAAGACTTCAAGATTCGTCCTTAACACAACACCAACCACACGATTACTGCAATATTGACCTTGTAGGCACGTAGTTACGCATAGCTTCGCACGAAATTTTCTTCTGTCTGGAGAGGCCTTAAGCACATACGCGACCCAGCTATTATTTGATATAAAATGAAACAATGAATGTACCATCGTCGTTATTAATCTATAATGGTCTCCATTTCTAAATTACGCTTACTATCGTCCAATTTCCTTCAAATTGGAAACTGAGACGAAATAGTTGATTCAAAGTGAAACAGTGTATGGACGATCATCACTGATAATTGCAAATGGCTGCCATGCCCCAATAATCCAACGACATTTCGTAACGAACCAAACAGCTGGGTCTACCCCCCCCTCAACCCCCACCCCCTCACCAGCGACTGCCTTACTTCGCACCAACAACTACTCTTAAAAATGAGCAAACTCGTGCAACGCTAATGATCTCAAAGAATACGCTGTTCCAAAGTTTGCTCAAACCAGCGCTAAAGGAGCGGTCATAAATTGGGAGGGGGTGTTTGTTCACCAAACGTGTTACCATCTGTTATAAGGGGGGATATGGCGACATGCTACGTAACAAACTAACTTTCGCAAATTTATTTTTCGCCTAATTCTTCTTAACTATTTTATGCATATTCTTTTAGCTAAATTATCTGACTTCTGTTTTTTAAGACTTAATTTTTTTTCTGGTCCTTACATCCCTCGACACTGTGTACAACTTACAAAAACGAATTGTAAACAGTTTTTTTTTGGGGGGGGGGGGATAAACCGCCGTTACAAGGGGGGGGGGGTCAAAATTGCTAGAACAAATCGTTACGTTATTTATGAACGCTCCCTAATGATGCAATAAAGTATGGCAATATAACAGCTATAACATGGATTTTTTTTTTTAAATGGGCCGGTATAAGTGATTTAACGCACACTTTTGGTGAAGCAACGTCCTCGGAGCTTCACGAAAAGTGTGCATTAAATCACTTATTCCAGCCCATTGTTGTAAAATCCATGCTGTAACTATTACTTATAAATTCCTAATTGTGATTTTTCCGTAGTATACCGTGCGCACCAGTTAACTGCCGAACGCTATCATGAGAATTTATATTTTTTCAAAGTTTATGACGACGCCTAGTTTAGCAAAAAAAAATAGTGACGAAGATGTGAAACCTCCAATAATTCACAGATTTTTGCTAGTTATTATGGTCCTGATATTCACCACCCACAATGTCTGGGGCCGTCCATCTAGCATCGTCCCCTCGGTTTCATTCTGATTTTGGCTCTGAAATGTATTTCAAGTGGCCTTAGCCACTCTATTGTATCTATGCTTGCTAGTCAGTTGGTGGCTCCTTGAATGTGCATCTCATTATATAGTTGCACTTAGAGTAACCAGGGTGCATTACGGTTAACAAGTAAGAGTCTATAAAAGATCCAGGCAGGACCATTTACCTGGTTTCCTGGGGCTTCTTGTAGAACCTACTAAGGGAAATCACATCAATAGTGATGATTGGCACTCAACCTAAGAGATGGAACCTAGAGTTAAAATTTTGTAACAAACATAATTTTAAAACGTCAAATATGGGAGACCGAGGCATGGGGAACCAAACGCTGGTATTAAACGGTAGTATTTAAAATATTTAAAATACTGTCACAAGTATTTAGGGGACCACTATGACCTGGATTTTAGTGAAATTTAGCTGGTTCACTTTAGCCTGAGTATGTGGTCACTCTGTTAAATTGTGCTTCGCATCCGACGTTTGGCCAGCGCTGAAGGAGTAACGATCCAAAGTAGCATATTGCTTTACAAAGACGGTCATACCTGCAAGAATTCTTAAAGTGCATAAAATAAGTGTACAGAATAAGTATGGCAACCATTGTTGATCATTGTTTCAGCCGTGCGAATACGGGATTTACACAGCATCGTTTTAACAATGGTCCAGATGAAAGTAGGTAATGAGGGAATTTCGCAGCCGACTTTACGAATAAAGAAAGAAAAAAGGGAAGAATGTAAGGTCATAAGTTATTTCAGAACTCATTGTGCATCAAACAATGGCTTCAACGTTAACCCTTAAATGCATGAATTATTTTCAGATACTTTTTTTTTAAGGACCATATGATAGTTGAGTCAGTCGGGGGATTCGAACCAGCATTAGCAGGGTTTGGAGACGAGGACGCTGACCACTAGGCTGTTGCTGCTCGCTTTGCTCGGGGTCCCCTCACAAAGTTTGCAGTGCGAGTTGGGACTTTTTTCACGTTTAGTCAGCTGTTACCTGCAGGCAACTGTATGCAACATGGGGTTAAGTCATAAACAATTGTGTGATCTGCAACAAGGTAAATTAGTTTAAAATATAGCTGCAGTGCTCACAAATAATGCCCATTTGAGCAATATCGTGACCTGATATAACAATGGTTAACAATGCTTTACCGAACATATTGCCCCCGTTTTTCGTAAAATGTCCTCAAAGCGGGGCAATATATGCAACGATCGGTAAAGCATAGTTTAACTATTGTTGGCAAGCATAGCTCAGCACTGTTTTGTTGGCATTACGCCCGCCTTTGTTGCACTTTTGGTTCGAATTCGCGCTCGTGCCTGTGTATTGTTAGAGAACTTCCCCCTTCATCAACAAAAGAGAAAGAAGCGGCGCTCATGTTTTTCTTTTGTAGGATGAATGAGCATTATAACAGGTAACAACTGAAAACCTGCGGCCATTATAAAACAATGCCCGAGGGCGATAGCGCACCCTTGCGACAATGTTTGATAATGTCCTCGGTTTTCGGTCATCATCTACTAATATAATACTCACTAGATGTGCCCATACGCATGCTGCGCAACCTCCCCACTCCCCCCCCCCCACCCTTGGGCCGGGGCCCCCCTCGCCCCCCCCCCCCTCCCGAAAACGCCGCCCCGTAACATTTCCCCGTTGGTGCAGCTCCGGAAAAGTCGCATGCGTATGTTTGACTGAAGGCTAAAAAAAGCCCTAAGAAATCCAGCATTAGAAAGCAAGTAACCGTATGTTTAAGTTAGTCCTTTGAAACAATTCACCTCAGTACCGTGCATCACGTAATTGTTGCAAGCAACGATTGTTGCCGTCCACTTAAAAACAATTGAACTCTTTTCTGGAAGTGAGCATTTAGGAAATAAATGCGCCTCTCCATTGTATCAGGCTGCCAAGTTCGAGGCCCATTGCTGGCCTCGAAACTAAGAACCAATCGTCGTTTGGTTTAAAGTTGGCTTGTTTAGTAGATACGGATTGTTTTTTTTTTTGTTTTTTTTTTAGCTCAAACGCCGACAATGGCACATTTCACGCGATTAAAACTTTGTTGCCGATTTGGTACCACAACAATCGCCATAATATGATCCAAAACACAGTGCGGTAGGTCTGGTAAGAGGTGCCATCTCTTCGAATACTTGGGAAAAAATGTTATAACCCAAACTTGTAGTCCAAGGCCGTCGACAGACGGCGACATGGCAGGTTTGGTAAGAGGCGCCATGTGTTCGAAGACGTTGGAAAAGTGTCCCAACCAGATTTTGAAGGTGAATCCCGTCAACAGATGGTACTACAGGGTGAGGTACTCGATTGTACGACAGAATGGCGAGGCCGGTGCACTCGGCCGCTGCTTCGTATTATATTTGTAGATTCTGGCAAAAGTAAGAAAGCGAGAAAATCAGTTACTGTAAAAACATGTGTAACAATCGCTTTAAAGTTGACTAAAATTGGGACATACGTCGCGAATCATTGCTACCTTGCAAACAATGCTTGGTCGCTTGATTGTGGCATTGTGGGTGCACTATAGGTTTTGACTTGGACTTTGGTAGTAGAGATAAAAAAAATCGAATCCGTGTTTCAGCTAAAAGCGGACAACTTTAATCATAACAACGATAAGTTGTTAATTTCGAGGCCCCCTAATGTACCTCGAAATTGGCAGCCTGATATGATGGAAAGACGCATTCCTTTCGTAGATGGAGACTTGGACAGCGAAGTTGAATTGTTTTCAAGTAGGCAGCAACAATCTTTGCATGCATGAGCAAATGCAGGAAAATTAGTTGCAACAATTTGATGGTGCGTGGTGCCGACGGGAATTGTTTCTAAGTTGATGGAAATAATCACGGAGACTGCCTTGCAGCAGGGGGTAGCTTGCGTACTGAATACTGACCTTTTCAGTGAAACGGTTTTGTAGCATTCAGTAAAACACAAGTATGCGTGTTTTTCTGGGTCTGGGAGTACTAATGAAATATTCCAATCGCGACTGGCTTTCTTAAGAAGACCAAACACCGGGAGAGGCTATTTCCGGGAGACAATCACGGAGACAATCACGGAGAGGGTCGGGGGAGGGGGGGGGGGAAGAGCAGAAGAGGAGGGGCGAGTAAAATTTATGGTTCAGTCTACTAATGAATTAAATATTGCATACGCGATTGACTTTCCTAGAAGACCAAACACCTGGAGAGGCTATTTCCGGGAGACAATCACGGAGACAATCACGGAGAGG
>JAHWFP010044646.1:0-27045 GCA_023313725.1 Lithobius niger | reverse complement strand
ATCAGTCTACTAATGAATTAAATATTGCATACGCGATTGACTTTCCTAGAAGACCAAACACCTGGAGAGGCTATTTCCGGGAGACAATCACGGAGACTAACTTGCAGTAGGGGGCCGGGGGCGGGGGGGAGAGCAGAAGAGGAGGGACGAGTAAAATTTATGGATCAGTCTACTAATGAATTAAATATTGCATACGCGATTGACTTTCCTGAGAAAAAATTACTTCAATAAAACACAAGTACGCGTCTTTACTGGGTCTGCACCAAAATCTCGGTAGAAATGTCCCCGTTAACGTTGTCCCCATGGCAGGGTACGGCAAGGGAGAGAATACCAAACACCGGGACTAATGAAATATTCCAAACGCGACTGACTTTCTTAAGAAAACCAAACACCGGGACAGGCTATGACCGGAAGACAATCACGGAAATTAACTTGCAGTAGGGGGCCGGGGGGGCCCCCGGGCATTGGGGGCAGAACAGGAGGGGAAGAGGAGGGGCGTGTAAAATTGAAGGATCAGTCTACTTATGAATGAAATATTGCATACGTAATTTGCTTTCTAAGAAGACCAAACACCGGGGGAGGCTTAGACCGGATACTCAATCCACCGTGCAGCATGCACAGGTACTGCTAGTCCTTTTAATAATGTCGATTCGAAAGAAGTGTGGACCTGACAAATTGATGTTGAAAAAATAGATGTGTATTCACACAAAAAGTCGTTTCAGAGAAGTATTTAAGTAAAATGTCTGGAGGCGTCGGACGAAAGTCTAGCTGGAAAAACGTCTAATGGGATAATTGTCTAATATCTGCCTAAATAAAAAATCTGGAAAATCATCGAAACGGAATATCGTATAATGGATAAGCGTGTAATTGATAAACGTAATTGAACAATAATATAGCTGATAAAAGTCTAACTGGAAAATAATATGGATGCGGTTTCTGATGTTATATGTATAGCCGCAGCGAGCGAGGGAGGGACATTAGACGATTTTCCATTATACGAATTTCTTGTTTAACGATTTTCCGTTATATTGTTATAGTGTATACGTTCTTCCAATTATGCAATTTTCCAGTTAGACGATCGTCCCTCGCCCCAAATGTCTGTTATACAACTTCTGTCAGGTCAAGTAGGAGTGATGTAGGGGATTGTGGGCTTAGGAGGGGAAGAGACATGCCTTGGTCTCTCATTTTGTAATGCTGCGTACTTGAAGAGCCTGTAGTTCTCCGGGAATTTCTATCCCGAAGCTCGTTCGGATTTTCCACTAATGAATAAAAAAAAAAAGAAACTAAATTGATGTAGGATGAGCAAAATATCATAAATATGAATGTTTAATTATTTACAGTACAAATGGCAGGTATCCTTTGGTTAGTTTTAGTTCTTTGTTGTGTCATCGTCGTGTTTTTATTTTCTGCCTTGCTCGCAGTTCGCTTAACGACACCTTCTAAGAACCAGTGGGGAATCCCTTTTCACCTTACGGCAAGCCAGAGTGGACAAAATAACGAGAATCAGCCGTGTGAGGTAATTAAAGGAGCATCCCTTCTTGTCTCATAACCGAAATCGAAATCAAAACCGTAAATCGAAAATACTTTGGAGAATCGTTTTGATCGGGAAAAAAAAATTCTCACATCAAATGCCACTCGGCTTTTACGAAATTTATAATTTATGCGTTTTAGTAATCAAGTCGTTTCCATCAAATTTTCCTCGACTTTCGGTCTTGGGAAATTAAATCTTGCAAGGAGTTTGGCACTAAACCACACAAATGATCGATTTCATAGTAACACTAAGGATAACACCGGCCGATAACTTTCTTGGTGAGGTATCGAATTTGCCAGTCAGAAAATTTAGGAAAATTGTTTTTTTCTTGTAGAAACTCCTCTTGGTTGCCTTGGTGACCTCTGCTACTCATTATTCCTTAACTCACCTTTGAATCCTGGCTCAACATCAACACCAAATTTCAAAGAAGCAAAATCTTACTGCGAAGAAATTGGTGGCCAACTAGCATCCATTAAGACTAATGAACAAGTGGAATTTGTATTAAAACACATAAAGTAAGTAACTTCATCATAAGAATGTAGGTGGCCTCTGACAAGCAAAAAAAAACCCGCAAGACGCATAGAAAATACATCTTGGGGGCATTGGGTTTCACATAGTTTGTCAAAGACGATCTGTATTCTTACATTTTCCCGACCTGCAAATTAATACTGCTGTTGTTAACTTCTTCGTGTAATTGATAGTGCCATTTACTCAACATAGTGTGCACTAATGTGATAAATTACCTTCCCTCCAATTACTACACACAGTGTGCTCTGTGCAGCATTCCTCTCCATTTACTACAACAAAGTGTGCACTAATCTGCCAAAGCACTGTCCTTCCATTTACTACAACACAATAAACACTAATCGGAGAAAGTACCCTCCCTCCATTACTACAACATAGTGTGTACATCTCCATTTACTACAATATAAATGGTGCATTAATCCGATAAAGTACCCACCCTCCATTTACTGCAGCAAACTGTACACTAATCTGATGAAGTGCCTTTCGTCCATTTACCACAACATAGTGTGCACTAATCTGACGAATACCCTCCCTCCGTTAACTCTATGTTCTATGCACTAATCTGATGTAATCCCCGCACTTTTACTGGCCAGGGACTCAAACTATTATCTTACATTTAAATAACCTAAAAAACAGCTCAGCAACTTGCCCCGATGGGTTTTCTTCTATCTTTTACAAGACATAGGCAATTGAATTACATCGACCATTGTTTCGGATTCTAAAAACGTCATTAAATACGGGCACTATACCGAACTGCTGGAGAAAAGCCAGTGCGACTCCAATTCATAAAAAAGGAAATACTGCTGAACCAATAAATTACCGTCCTATCTCACTTACGTGTGTCCCATGTCGAATTCTTGAACGGATTATTCGTGATACTATCCTGAAATATCTATATGAGCTCAACCTTGTACCAAGCGACCAATTTGGCTTTTTGCCAGGCCGCTCAACAACACTTCAATTATTAACTTGTCTAAATGACTGGACATTATCAATGGAAAATTGCGCATGGGTTGATGTAATCTGTATTAATTTCTCGAAAGCCTTTGACTCGGTGGTACATTCCAAACTACTTAAAAAACTGCTTAATGTTGGTATTGACGGTAATATCTTTCTATGGATAAAAGATTTTCTTCGCAATAGATCGCAAGCGGTTAAATTAGGAACTTCTCTGTCTAACTACTTACCGGTTACGAGCGGTGTCCCACAGGGTTCAGTACTGGGCCCCTTACTTTTCACGATTTACATTTCTGATCTGTCAACCACCATTAATGGCATAAAAATGCCTAAATTCGCGGATGATGTTAAGATTTATAGGTCAATTACAACTGCTAGTGACCATACTCTGCTACAAACAGCGATTGAACATGTAAACACGTGGTCCACTAGATGGCAGCTACCAATGTCCAAAAATGCCATACTTTCCCAATTGGTAAAAATAATTGCAAATCTACATATTCACTAGATAACCACGACCTTAAATCGGAAGTTAGCACTAAGGACCTTGGAGTATACCTGTCATCAGACTTAAATTTCTCTAACCACTGTAATCAGGTATTTTCAAGGGCAAAGCGAATTGGATACATGCTAAGGCGATGTTTCACTTCTCGCGATGTGCCAACTTTAATTAAAGCTTATACTATTTATGTGTGGCCTATTCTATAATATGCCAGTCCAGTATGGTCTCCCCATCTATTAAAAGATATCAAACGTATCGAATCTGTACAAAGATCTTTTACCAAATATCTTTCAGGATGCTATAACCTCTAATATGTACAGCGACTAAACCACCTTGGCCTTGAGTCTTTGGAGCTGCGGCGCCTTCATGCCGACCTTTGCCTTACTTTTTACATTTTACATGGACTTGTTGATTTCGATCCAAATCTCTTTTTCTGTATTCGTGGCAATGGGTATACTAGAGGTCATATCTTTAAACTAACAGTAGGAGCAGTCACAAAAGATTGCAGAAAGTACTTCTCAAACCGTGTGGTGCATCCGTGGAACTCCCTACCATCGGAGTTGGTAAACTCCACCAGTCTACAGCAATTTAGACGTGGTCTCAAAAAGACTGATCTTTTGAAATGTTTAAAGTGTTTCTGATTTTAACTAACTACAACTGCGTGATGTTAACTTTTTTTGTAGCAGCCATCTATGTTTTATGCATATTTTTTTGTTGTAATGTATTAGTTAAAATTGTTCTTAATTGTTTTAATTGTTTTTAATTGTGACAATTGTCTTAATTTGTTTTAGTTATTTTAATTGTTTTTAATTTGACAATTGTTTTAATTTGTTTTAGTTATTTTAATTGTTTTTAATTCTGACAATTGTTTTAATTTGTATTTGTTATTTTAATTGTATTTAATTGTGACAATTGTTTTAATTTGTTTTAGTTATTTTAATTGTTTTTAATTGTGACAATTGTTTGCTTGTATTATAATTTTTAGGACAGGTGTTAGTGGATAGTGAGCATCCCTTCCTGATTTCCTTTTGCCAATTTTTGGTAACAAATTTAGTATTAAAGTATTAAAGTATTAAAGTATTTTCTTCTTACAAAAAAAAATCATGAAAACACCCCACCAGAATGACCAGGGAAAACAGTCACTTAAATTTTCAGAGATTAACGTGTCTTCTGCATCAGAAGTACAAAACTAAACGAAGAGAAAGTCGAGTAAACTTACATGTTGTCGTGTGTCACAAATCCAATCCAGTCGAAGCGCGTCGCAATAAGTGATTTTTACGTGGCGCAAGAGGTCGTCTGTTCGATCTCCCATTGCGAATCGAGTTTCGCTGTTAGTTTAGGAAGAAGTAGTTTGTTAATTTTCCTTTAGGTTGGTCGTGTAGCTAGGTCACGCTTAGATTGGATTTGATTTCTGACACACGACAGCATGTAGCATACTCGACCTTCTCCTCCTTTAGTTTTATACTTCTGATGAAGAAGATAATCCTTGAAAAGTTAAGTGACTGTTTTTGCTGGCCATTCTTGTAGTGAAAGTATGTGCAAGACTTTTTGTAAGAAGCATCTTCCGTGATAAACTTTGATTGCCTTATGACACTACAAACTACTAATCTGAGAAAGAAATACAAGGTAACTGCCCCGACTGGGATTCGAACCCAGAGCAGTAATTTTAAAGCTAATATTGGTGAAATAGTCAACGTTCATTTTCGTTCTTTTTTGGCCATTATACATTTTTAACGAGTAATTTTCAGTTCTAGACAATAACGTTGCACAGATTTTTGTCGTTTTACAATATGAAACCTCACATTATCACTTTGCTGTTAACAATGTGTCCTTTTGTAGCTCGGATGTGCATGCAGTATGGGCCGGCCTGTACTATTCGAGTTCTCAAGGTCATTGGGTCTTCGTGGATGGAACTCGTTTACAGGATGTGAAGCCAAATCACCCATTCTCTGAAACCCATTACAGGGGAAACTACTGTGCAAGAATCTATAGAAATATGTTTTCTACAGAACAATGTGAAAGCAGACACCGCTATATATGCCAAACAATTCGTAAGTAACTTTCGGATCTCGCGTGCTAAACTGTTAAATAGGATGCTAATTTTTACAACATATTAGCTAGGTAGGGGGAAAAATACTACAACTAAATTTCAAGTACCGGTATTGAGTAAGCAAAATATTTTCCAACGGACCATACCAATTTTTAAAGCCACTTCCGACTTAAATGCTTATACGAAAATAAATTGTGTGAAACTTGGTTTTGGCATAAACAGCCAAACATAGAAAGGGTTTCAATGCTTAAAGTTATAAATCGTCCCAACCTCAACTTCAGGCACCACTTTTTTTTATGAAAGAATCGTCCCGCTTTCGAAGCTTTTCCTAAACATGTTGTTACTGCTGCCTTTTTGAACTCTTGCAAGACCCAATTAGATTTTGTTTGTCATCATCTTCTTTTTTTTTGGTGGGGGATAGGGGTAGGACAGGGTGCCTTTCGTAGCCTTTGATTCAAGCTTTCAATTTTTCCTTTACTTTCCCCGACCAAATTTCTTCCTAAAGCATAGTAATTAACCTTGTCTGTGGCAGACGAGGAAGCATTGTAAGTATTCTGGGACCGAGGAGAACACATTGAATTAACCTTGTCTTGGACCTAGGAGAACACGTTGTAATTGACCTTGTCAGGATCCGAGGAGAAAGCACTGTAATTTTAAACTTTGTATGGGACCGAGGAGAAAGCATTGAACTTTGTATGGGACCGAGGCGAAAGCATTGTAATTAACTTTGTACGGGACCGAGGAGAAAGCATTGTAATTAACTTTGTACGGGACCGAGGAGACAGCATTGTAATTAACCTTGTCTGGGAGTGACGAGATCTATGACAAGCAATAGCAATGTTTTAGGAAGGTAGTAGGGCTGAGGAAGATGCTGCTAAGTAAAATGTTAGCAGAAAATTAACCAGTTCTCAAAAACCTATGCCTCTGGTCTTTCAACTTAATTGCAAACGAGTTATTAGGTATACAGTGTATAAGTATGAACTAGGGCCAATTACAGCACCACTGTATTGAAAAAATAAATCATTTTAAATTGACTGTTGACAAATCATAACGATCAAGTGACGCAACTCACAATACAATGCACAATTAAAATTTACAAAGACAGCGAATGTTAGGCTATTTGCATTCATGGCATCTACAATCCTTTTATGTCTTTCCAGAGAAACCTTGCAATGTTGAAGATCTTCACATTCCAAACGCCATTTACGAACACTGCCTTACCAACACCACTATTAAGTCAAATATGCAGATTGCCTTTAATTGTACATCAGGGCACGTAACAAAGAAACCAAACAACGTTACCATCCTACCGGAAGATGTCAGTGAAGGAAGTGTCACGTGTGTAGATGGCAACTGGACAACACACCTTCCGTGCACGGCTACATGTTCTCTTCCAAATATTGAACCAACAATTTCCGTCCTGCCAAAGAAACCCTTTTACTTTCTAAATGAGGAAGTTTTGTTCCTTTGTCTCGATGGGTATTTCACCAACCAAAACCACCCGATGAGTCACGTGACGCTCAAATGCGCAGGAGTCAACCAATGGGAACCCGTTAATTCATGTTTGGAATGCATTCCAGCAACCAATTTTAAGTTTGCTCAGAAGCAATACCAAGAATCATTGATGGAATTGGAACCTGGTGCCAATATCACCTTGGAATGTGTTCGAGAAGCCAAGCAGGAAGAAACCAGTGATACAACCTATGTCTGGTACCGAAATCAAGTTGATGTTAGAACCCTAGAAGGTGCTAATTACACTGTTGACAAGACAAATGGTAGCCTACATTTGAATTCCTTCGATGGTGACGACGAAGGACTCTATTTGTGTCTTATTGATGACATCCCTAGCATTGTCACATATAAGATTAAAATTGCTAACCATTGTCAACAACAGACGGCACCCTTCACCAACGTGATCTTAAGTGAAAATTCGTCACATCTGCTTATCTGTCCTGAATACAATACACTTATGAATACGTTGCCTCCCAATTGGTACAGAGATGGTGTGCGCATATGGAACAGCAAGAAATTTACCATCTTGCCAAACGGTGTACTGTTTTTGCACCATGTAGAATTAGCTGATGATGGGCACTACACGTGCACAGTAAGTAAAGATGGCGGTTTCTGCACAAAGAATTACACAACGCGAGTGTCTGTGACATCAGTTGGCAGTGAATGTGGTAGAATTGGGAAGATGGATGCCAATCCCTGGCTGGTGTCCCTCTGGTGCGAAGAAGAGAAAGCTCCATTTTGCTATGGAGCTCGTATCAATGATCAGTGGGTTATAACCTCTGCTTCTTGTCTATTTGGATTTCATCGCAAGAAAACACCTGATTTTTACGTGAATATTGGTAAAAAATTTTCATTCCTATATTTGTTTCATTACTTTTAATATAATCAGGAGCAAATAAATGTATAATATACATGGGAGTGTCCATGTTGTTAATATCGCTTCACATTCCATCTCTCATCTGGTAGAGAAGCTGTCGGTTTCGTTTATCAGATACAGGCCAGTTGATTCAACATCGCTAGAATCTTATTTTACCAGAGCAGCACTAAAACGCATAAGTTTTCTGTATGCGCGGCAACTGGCATTGAGTCAGGAGGCAAAAACACGCGACTTCTAACTCAGTCGGCGGTAACCATCTGCTTCTCTGCTTAACGCTCATTGAACGCTGTTGCAAGCGGAGGTACCACATGGCTGGATTAATCGTTACTGGAATGGTACGTATCTACTACGTTAAAACCTTTGTAGTGTATTTGTAACGTTTGTTATCCGAGAAATTAGTTACGATCAGTCATTCCAAATTTGATCGCATGTGGTCGTGACCATGAAAGAGAAATGGAACCTGCGGTAATATTTTATTGGACACTCCCTTTCATGTCGCTCCTGATATGATCCATTTGTCTCTAACGCAAAAAGTTCTTAGGAGTATAAATCGAACTATTTATGAAACTCCCCTCCAGTTTCCCCCCTCTGCCTGCTCCATGAAGCTGATACCCGACAAACTCTTGTTGATCGTGCTTAAAGCATGAATTGTGATACATAAGTCATTCTTATCAGTAAAAATCGGCAGGATCCCCACGAAAGACCACCAAAGCCTGTGCACCGCCATGAAGCACAATGACCAACAAATCTACTTAAAGCATGCATTGCAGCTGTCTAAATCGAACTACGTATGGAACCCCACGAGATATCCCCAAGGCCCAAAGTGCCTCTCTGTGCCCCCTCAATGAGGGTGATGATCAACAAATTCTAGTTCGATATGTACTGCAAAGAATAACTTATGCACCAAATTTCATGCTTTTAGTTCGATCTGCAAGAATTTGTTGGTCACGGGTGGCCTTGGGGTGCTTATTTCATAGGCAATCCACGGCTGGTTTGATTTGTACTGCTAAGAATGACTTGTCTAGTGTGCACCGATTAATGTTTTATCACGATCAGCAAGAATTTGTTGGTCAATAACTTCATAAAGGAAGAGATATAAGAAAAAGACAGGTAAGCCGTCAGCGTCGTACTAATATGCGTAAAAGAAAAAAGAAGTTCCAGCTTGTGTTTTGGGGACATTGAAGATTCTATTACACATAGTAGTGAGACGCTGATGGCTTACGTGGCTTTTTCTTATATTTCTTCCTTTAGAGCTTTAAGTCTTTTAAGTCTTACATCCGTATTTTATATGCTTAAGCATTCTATAATAGTCATATATACATAGTTTTGTGATTTTCAAAACTTTATTACTTCTTGATGTGTAATTACATGTTAGTTTATGTTTCCGTAAAGTCGCCTATTATTTTATAAAGCTTAACGCAGAATTCGTATAGTATAGTATACTTTATTGCATAGGGTACGGTTTACATTTCATGGAAAATTTAGGGTGACAGCTGGAAGGCGAAAAACCGGGCGAATATTAAATGCAGCCTAAAATTTAAAACGCATTTACTTTGTATATTTAGTATTTATGCATTAGAGTACGTTTGCGCACGAGAATTTCAGGAAATTGGACAGGAGGAGGAGGCGGAGGTGACGGCAGAGCAGCTAACAATGCCAAAATGTTACAATGCTGCAACATGTAACAATAGGGTAACAATAGGCGAGGTGCACAATATCGGATTATGGCTCACTTTACTTTACTTTACTTTATTGCTTACTTGAGCCTATAGACCTAAAAGTCATACGCTCACATCTACAACTTAAAATCTAATACTTAACCTAATCCTTAACCTAAGCCTTGATATACAGTTCTAAACCACTACATATACAACCTACATATACAATCTACATATACAACCTACATATACAACCTACATATACAACCTACATATACAACCTACTATTCAAACCGCCTTGTCTGCCTACAAAACAACACAACCTGTCGTAGTGAGACACCGGCCGCTGGATTGTGCGGGAAGAGACCAAGAACCTCCTGTAGGTCGCAGCCCCAGTTCAACATATGTTGGCCCCGGTACTGAGCCCAGTGATGACAGACCAGGAGAAAGTGTGTTACAGTTTCCTCCTCTGTGCCACACTGGCAGATGGGCGAACCACACAACCCCAGTCTAAACGCATGCGCCCTCAGAAGGCAATGACCGGTCCTCAGCCTGGAGATCACTGCTGCATCCCTCCTGGAGAGACAATCTAGGCTGCGAGTGTCCCCGACAGTGGGATGAATACTGTACAGGGCCCGTCCAACCTCGCCCGAATCCCATTCTCGTTGCCAGTCATCCGCTGTTATACTCTTGAGAACCGGAAGGAGATCTCTGGGAGAGACCGGAAACACCACGGAATTCCGCCTCTCCACGAAACCTCTCTTGGCAAGGTCATCAGCTACTTCGTTCCCGAATACCCCAGAATGCCCGGGGACCCACCGTATACCCACACTGACACCCCTCCGAAGAGCACCGGCAAGCTTCAGACCAATTTCAAGGACAATTGGGTGACTAACCTCCAGTGACCTGAAAGCAGACTGGAGGCACTTTATCCCAGCAGCAGAATCGGAGAGGACCCTGAAGCTGCGCAGATGCAAGTCTAAGCCAATATCAATGGCAATCGAAATCGCCACCAGTTCTCCCAGGAAGGCGGATGGGAGGCGAGGCAGGAAGTAACTGAACTCCTGACGGAATTCAGAGACATACACTCCCGCCCCACCCTCCCAGACCTCTTCATGGAAGGAGGCATCGCTGAAAATCTCCACACAGTCCTGGTCACCCGCCACCGAACACTGGCAGGACAAGAGAGGGGACACCTCCCCACACCAGGACCATGGACACCCACCCACAACGAGCCTTGGGGCTGGGAAACCACCAAGACCCCTCTCCTTGAGAAGGGTAGCACCCAGACCAAGAGCACCAAGAGCTCTCCGCGCCCACCGACCCATTGCAGAGAACCTGACCAGAAGCATAGCGACGGGGTCCCCCCAACCCCTTGCCACCGCAAGAAGGCCGACAGAGTCTCTCTAGCCCTGATCCCTACTGGCACCTCCCCAGCCTCCACTAGCAGTGCGGCCACCGGGGTGGAAACACCCAGTAACCGTGCGCAGGCACCCATTCAGGGCGACCTGAACACTCCTAATCGCACTGCCAGAGTATAGCAAGAAAGGCAAGTGGAAGTCCGCACAGGACCGAATGAACGTCCTGTATAACCCAGAGAGTACCGACCTCTTCAACACCGCGCGGTTAGAAGCGAGAGACTTAAGGACGCCGTGCCTACCAGCGATACTTTCTCTTACCACCCCAGCATCAGCAAGCCAACTCAGCTGAGGGTCCAACCTGTAACCCAGATACCGGACATTAGATGCCGCATGCACCACCACACCCCCGACACGCAGGGTGGCCGGTACTACAGCAGTCCTCGAGAACACCAGAAGTTCGGTCTTGGGGAGTGAGAGACAAAGGCCCCGATCAGCCAGCAGAACCATAGCCCTGCTAATGACTTTTTCCAGAGACGTGACAAGCACTGGGACAGCCGTGCCGACTAACCACACTGCCACATCATCGGCATAAGCCACAACGTTGCAAGCGAAGCTTAGCTCCTTGAGCACAGCATTGATTGTCACCGCAAAGAGAGTTGGGCTCAGGCAACTCCCCTGCGGCAGCCCCCTGCTGGTGGATTTCACTCCTGACCAGAAGCCACCAACTCTCGTCGCATAGCTGCGTTCACCCAACAGCGATAGAACCGCCTCACCCAGTTTCTCACTCACCCCTAAATCCTGCATCCCCACTCTGACCCAAGCCACATCCACCATGTCATAGGCCGCTCTAATGTCGAGAAAGACGGCAACCGCTATCTTCCCGTGCAGCAAAGCCTCTCTGACCCCAGCCTCCAAGTACAGCATGGCGTCCTGCGCCCCACGCAACTTCCGAAACCCAAACTGGGCCCTGTAAAGCCCACCGGAGCCTTCCAAGACACTATTGAGCCTACCCACCAAAATCCTCTCGTACAGCTTCCGGGCACAGGACAAGAGGGCGATGGGCCTGTAACTCTCAACAGCAGACCTCCGTTTCCCCCTGCCCAGCACCGGAGTCAGGATGGAGAACAACCAGGTCGGAGGCACCTGGCCACCCCTGAAGCAGCCCTGAAAAACCTCCAACAGACTATCTAAACCCGCCCTATCAAGGCTATGCAAATGGCTGTACCTGATGCGGTCAATCCCAGGGGCTCCCGTTGCACGGCAGACCGCAAGAGCGGCCTCCAACTCGTGGCTCACTCGAACCAGATGCAACGATGGTTGCGTGCCGGGAAACTAACATTGTCGTTGTTTGAGTTAGCTAGCTCATTGTGGAGAACCAAAATTAAATGGTCTTAATTTTTCCTTAAATCTTTAAGTTTTAAACCGTATGGTGCGAAGTCTTAACTTTTGCCTCAAAATTGGGCGGCCGACATGACTGAGTTATTTACTTTTTCAATGCAGGCTTCGGGAAGCCAGTTGAATTGTTTCCGCGATTGTTGCCACGATACTGAAGCAATCCAGAATCAACTACTCATCGAGATGACGCATGCTAAATCCAGAAATATGCTAATGTGTTGCCATCAAATATTAATCATGGGACAAACCTTCGGCGGAACCTAATCATAAGTATCCATTTGTAATGTTCCGTTTTTTTCGAAAACAAAAATCGGTGGACAGTAGACACATATAAAATGGAAACGAATAAAAAGCCAACAAATTAACTGAGCAAAAAACAGCTTCGTCGTTTAGAAAAAAAACATTAGAACTCGTATCCCCATACTCACAGCCCTGAATGTATACGAATAAAAACGGATTAGAGTTCACTCGAACGCAACGAACTATAATTTGAACTCCAATTCGCAAAACGTAAACCCACAAACACACACAACAAAACGGAAGCCAACAAAATAGACGCCATAAACAGCAAAATGCTGCGAAATTGAAAGATAAAAATGCATACCCAAAATGAACAAGTACTCAAACGAACTAAAAATAACCACCTCAAACGACCTTCAAACACAAAAACAGGCAAAAAACTGCCTTAACAAGGAGTCTGCTTATTGCACAAATTATAAATGCACTCAAAATACACATATACCCACTCACACGAAACAGACCTAACTCGTAGCCACCTATACGAACGTACGCCTTCAACGTATAAGAACGAAAAACTAAGTCCCAGCGCGAGCTTTGTGATGGGGCCCCAGGGACCCCGAGCAAAGTGGGCAGTCACAGCCCAGTGGCCAGTATCGTCGGCTCCAAACCAAGAGAATGCCGGTTCGAATCCGAGAACCGACCAAGGTACTTTAAGAAAAGGGTCTAAAAGTTTTTTTCGGGCGGTTCGGGGAGTGGTCGATCATTACGGACGACACCATTGTAACCGTTACATTCCAAGGCCGAGTTTAGCATCAAAGAGTTAGGCCACGTTTCGGTGATACAAACAATGTCAGGTTGTGACGTATGAATCAAAAACTGCATCTCAGTATTCTTGCATTTCAAAGAACGTGCGTTACTCAGTCCAATCTTCAGGGTTGGTTTAAGAGAACTTGTAACTTGGCGTCACCTTTTAGAAACAATTTTACCCTTAAAGAGGCGAACATTTTCACCTTGTTAGTTTCTTTCAGATACTTCTTGTTGAAGAGTTTTGTACTGTTGCCTCTGTTTAAAAGTTGATTCAAGACGTAAAAATATTTTGCCGAACACTGGATGATTTTCAGGTCCTTTAGCGTTTTTTAGTAATTTTTCAGCATCATCTGCAGATTCAAAATGAAGCCGGATTAAACCAGGTGTGGTCAAGGTTGGTTTACCATTTCTTGAGATGACATACTTCGATGATTCACAGTCGACAGCAGCTAGAATATCAACAACTTGTTTTTCAACCTCAGAACCTTGCATTCCAAAAATGACAACATTTTGAAGGTTCCTGTGACGCCATGAGATTTCATTGAAAACAGCATCGAAATTCGATTCAGGAACTTCACGATTCATCCACTTGCAAGTTAAGTGACGCGATATCTGCACCCTGACTGTCTACTCTAGCAGTGATTACTTCTATTTTGTTGGCTTGATCCTCGATCATTTTTTTAAATCACCCAAAAGATCTGTAAGCTTATTAATTTTATCAACCTGAGTTTTAATATGCAAAATATCTTCATTTCGTTGCTTCAAGGAAATCCTACAAGTCTTAGAAAACCATGGAACTGCATCTTGAGCTAATATTTTGAAAGTTTCATCATCATATTTCAAACATCTTTTTGCATGATACCATCGGTCGCAAATTCCACATTGAATAGAGTCCTTATCACCGCTGGTAACCTTTTTGTTGCATGTAGGACACTCAGATAATGACGGCATCACAATGAAACAACTTAGCACTTACATAACGAGTACTGAAAGTGCAAAAACGATGGAGGTTAAGTGTTGACTTAATGATACCAACCAATCGTCACCTAGCCAGACTTCACTTATTCGAAGTCAAAATAACGAGAAGGTTAGGCGCACTTGTGTTACGAGACTGTCAAGGAATCTTACGTTGAGGTGCTAGCACTACATTTTCCATAGAAGAAGGACAGAATGCCTGGCTGGCAATTCGGGCACAAATTGACAGAGTAAACAAAAAATACTTGCAAAAACGTTTGACTTGGTAGTCAAGCAATTGACGAAAACACTTTTAGTCCCAATGGCCAAAACAAAAATAACGCACGGCACTGAGCTACGAGACTGGCTAACAAACGCAGTGCAGGGTAAACTTCACTATGTTAGGCTCTTTTCGGCACAACACTCCTTATACTACAATTCGAAATTCCAAGTCAGGTAGTATTCAGTAACGCGTGATACAACGGTACGCATAAGTCCATTCATGGCCATGGTTCGTTTAGGGCTTCAACAAACTAAAGACCTTCAACTTACTAGTGTCACAGCTTGCCAGACCACCGTAACACGTACGAATTTCAACTGACATATTCGTAAACAGGAAAACAAAAAACAAAAGAAACTAAGAGGGAAAGAAAAAGAAAAAACAAGCGTAGCAAAACCTGTGTCCGCCAAGGACCTGGACCGGAACCGAAAACCTATGTGTGACTTACTACTGTAACACAAAAAAAAAAAATTCAGATATTAGCTGTATCATCCTAGTCAACCCTTGATTTAAGCAATAAATAATAAATAAATCTTCGCACCTCTTTTTTTTTTATCTTGCAGGGACATCATCAGGAATTGTTACCAACACAAGCCTTCTTGTTCCAGTGGATTCTGTTAAGATTTATCCATTTTACTCCCGCCGTGTCAATTACGGCGACATCGGACTTGTCAAACTGAAAACGCCATTAGAGTTCTGGAAAAAGGACAACATGAAGCCTCTCTGCTTACCAGAAACCGACGTTGGTCTTCTAAAAACGGAACACGATGCATGCGAGCATCCGAAGGCTCTGAAAGGAAGCGTGTCTGGGTGGGGGTCACTGGAAGCTGCAGAACCCACAAGCAGAAGAAGTGAGGAACTCACTGTTGCTCCCAGTGACGAATGTCAACTTCCAGCATCTTGGGCTTACAAGGCGGACAGCATGTTCTGCGCAACCGGAAATGAAGGACCAGAAGCCCAAGCTGGCGATTCTGGATCACCATTTCACTTGGAATGGAAAGGGAAACTGTACCTGTATGGAATATTTAGTTGGGGAGAAAGAGCATCCAATATCGGGAAGTATGATTATTACACTAAAGTAAGCGCTTACACAAAATGGATTTTAACCAATGTACAGAAAAACTAGAGAATTTAATTCACGTATTTAATTCAATATTTAATAATATTGAGTAAGCTTCTCACTATTGTTATATTTAATTTTTTGTTGTGTTTTTGAAATTGTATGCCTCAAAGTAAGCAATAAATAACACGTACGAGCAACTTTACTAGTAGTAAAATGCACTAATCGGGACAGATCCACCCTCCCCCACGCCAGGAGTGTCGTCATAATTACGTCAAGTAACCAGAAAAGCAAAGTTACCATCTTGTCACTGGCAATGCTGCTCCTCAAACTTGAACCATCTTGAAACTTGACGCCTTGGAAGGAGACCACAATTTTTATCTAGTCCTCCTTAGTTAAACTACAAAAAGCAGGTTATGTGAGCCTGACTGTAGACACACTTGCTGCACCAATAATGTATTAGTGTTTTATTAGCCACAACACTGTAAAAACTAAGCATCTTAAAATTCGTAAGATCCATATGAAATTCAGTTGGTTTGTTGATCAGCCTCCTGAAAATCGTAAAACCATCTTAATTTAAGATGCAATGAATCTGTGTTTTGAAGATATAAGACACCACCATTGTAAGATGAGTCCTAATTTCAGACATGTTTCATTTAAGATGCCATTAAACATAAGATGCATCTTATTATCAGATGGAAGACACGCGAAATAAATATTTTAAGATGTTTAGCTGTTTAAGACGCTATAGTTTTCAGTTGCCAAATTCATGCAGTGTATAAGATGGCAGCAATTTCATATGTCCTCGCTGTAAGATGGTTTATTTTTAAGTTGGAAAAGAGAGAAAATTGGAGAATTGTAAGACGGCATTTTATTTTAAGTGGGGTAACCGGTAAAGACGGCAACCTTTTAAGATGTCAACCTATTTTAAGCTACAAAACGGGAAAGTTGCTAATATTTTAAGATGGTAATTTTTTTTTAAGTTGTGAAACCAGCAAATATGCCACAGTTTTAAAACGGCACAAAGCATTAAATTGGAAACTAAGTGAAGTTGCCAAAATTTTAAGGCGGCAGTTTATTGAGTTGGAAAATAAATGATTGTATTGTTTTAGATGGATAAATATTTTTGGTCAACACAACGCAAAATATTATTTGGACCTCATGAAATATTTCAATTAAAACTCCACTCATTGTTATTAAATGTGAACAGGAATTTCAAAAAAAAGAACATTTTGCCGGCCCCCAGCCTGGCTGGCTAAAAATGGTTTCTTTTTTGCCTAAAACATACTTAACCTGATAATTTTAGCATTACATTGTCCTCAATGGAATGATCTCTGGACGTTTTTCGGTTGTGTGTATCCGCCTACTTGCATGCCCCCACTGTGCCTGCGCGGCGCCGTCCTCCTGTATATAAAGCAGCATCATGGCCGATGTCGGCATTTATTTTCCTCTCAAACTGTCAGGAGGTGACTCGAGAGGTGAGGCAGGGAGGGTCCTTGGTTAAGTATGTTTTAGGCAACAAAGAAACCATTTTTAGCCGGCCATCAGACTGGGGGCCGGCAAAATGTTCTTTCTTGTTTGCCAAAACATATTAACCTGATAATTTTAGCATTATCAGGAGACCTCGTCAAACTTGGTGGCGGGCACCGAGCTGACGGGGCGCCCCGGGATGCAAGCAGGTTTCCCCCAAAAAATTTCGGAGAATTTCGCACTTCATTCAGAACATTTGTGTTGTCAGGCAGGAATTTGGTTCTCATTCAGAGGGTATAGTGGCCTGGAAAGGATTGTTGTTTAAGGGATCTTGCTTTCATCTAGGGTGGTTTGCTTCCTTCTATGGGTGACTTGTTTACATCTGGGATGGCTTGCTTCTGCACTGTAAAAACTACAGTGTAAGATGCATCTGAAATTCAGTTGTTTGTTGATGAGCCTCCTGAAAATCGTAAAATAATCTTAATTTAAGATGCAATGAATCTGTGGTTTGAAAATTTAAGACACCACCAGTGTAAGATGAGTCTAATTTCAGACGTGTTTTCATTTAAGAAGCCATTAAACGTAAGATGCATCTTATTATCAGATGGAAGACACGCGAAATAAATATTTTAAGATGTTTAGCTGTTTAAGACGCCATAGTTTTCAGTTGCCAAATTCATGCAGTATATAAGATGGCAGCAATTTCAGATATCCACGCTGTATGATGGTCTATTTTTAAGTTGGAAAAGAGTGAAAATTGGAAAATTGTAAAATGGCATTTTATTTTAAGTGGGGTAACTGGTAAAGACGGGAACATTTTAAGATGTCAACCTATTTTAAGCTACAAAACGGGAAAGTTGCCAATATTTTAAGATGGTTATTTTTTTTAAGTTGTGAAACTAGCAAAGATGCTACCCACAGTTTTAAGTCGGCACGAAGCATTAAATCGGAAACGAAGTGAAGTTGCCAACATTTTAAGGCGGCAGTTTACTGAGTTGGAAAATACATGATTGTATTGTTTTAGATGGATAAAATATTTTTGGTCAACACAACGCAAAATATTATTTGGACCTCATGAAATATTTCAATTAAAACTCCACTCTTTGTTATTAATCCGAACAGGAATTTCAACAAAAAATTAATTTCTATATACTTCTCTTTTCAATACTTATTCCGAAAATAGCACACAGTGGAGGCACGTAAAGAACCAACCATACAATAACACATTAAAGATGCATAATTACTTACACATTAATTATAATAAATACATAGCTTTGACAAAAAAAAATACCTGTCTCCTTACCTTCCCCCCCACTTCCCCTTTTTCCACTCGACTTACACCAACCTTATCCCTCTGCATGGTTTCATTTTCATACAGATGATGTTGAAAAAAATACCTTCAACATCATCGTAAAGATGCATAGGCTGTTGGATTTGAACAGCTAATATTAGGGACCATTCATAAACTATGTCACGCTTTTTTTGGCCAATTTTACCCCCCTCCCTCCCCCATGTCACATTTTGTCACACCTACTCATACCCCCCCTGAAAAAGTATGTCACGCTGACCTTACCCCCCCCCCTCCGAAATTTTTATTTCTGGGAATACAATTTTGTGGACCTACGCAAAACTTTAAAAAAACAGCCTATTTTATCTGCCATGAGCCAGTTTAAAATGAGAAGCCACAAATAAAAAAAAAAGGAAATGGAAACAGTCGAATTAACGTTCTGTTCAAATGCTAAGGTTATCTCTGGATGGAGAGGGACAGTTTTGCTAGGATAGACCTATATGATCGTTCACATGCCACAATTGACAAGAGCACGAGCACGAGCACATTTCCGGGGTGCTTCTATTCTAGAATGCAGAGGGTGGGGGGGGGCAAGGCCAGAATTAAGACTACGCCGCAATATTGCCGAGGAAGTTGCTAAGCGATAGAGTAATGTTCGGCAGTACAGACAGTTGGTAGAGCTTAGTTTTTAGATGTAACCCAACATCTATTATGTGGTTAATTCTACGTAGTTTTCCTTGACAAATTTTTGTTAGCTTTAAAACCAATTGTAAGTATAGCCTACATTTGGTTGTAAGTACAAAATTTAAGTTGTCACACTGCCATCACAAAGTTTTAAAGTAAAATGTAAATACACCAACACATTCTTGTATCCGGAAAGCGTTTTAAGGTAAAGAGACGGAGTATTTCAGTTGTCATTCTTTTGGTCTGTAACTAATGTTCTCGGCGATAGTACAAATCAATCGTGGCAACGGTTTTTTCGGTGGCCATACCGTACAAATTAGTGGAATGTGCTTGTTTTCTCTAAGATCCGACCGATACTGTAGTACAACCGTAACTCAGTACCTCTGCGAAACGTTGAGCCAATACTTCCCAGAATCAATGCTATGACTTCAGACAGTGACGTCGCTGAGTCCATGCACACTTTAGGAATGTACTGAGGCAATCTCTCCGATATTTCCTCCATTCAGCTCCATTCAGCATTAATGACATGTCATATTGTGGATGGAAAAACTGGTTGGAGACAAAACCTTCAATTAAAACCTTCCCAACCTAACATTCAGAATGAGCTATACATTACATTCCACAAGGCACGTGGCTTGTTTGTTTCGTTGGAAGATATGGTTTTGTATTCCTCCGCCTGCTGCAATAAAGTGCAGATAGTACTAGATAGCGCTAGATGGTGCTTTATTCTGCAGACTTTCATTCGGTGACAGTGCCACTTTAATTCCTAGAATACTGACAGGTTCAACCAGAAGCAGTTTTACAGCTCCTGACTTTCCTGACACCTGAGCACGTCAATGTATAGTTAGTATATTAATTTCTTTTCTTTATATGAAAAATAAGTGTGACGTCACTTTTTTGAACGCCGCCCCCCCCCCCGTGGGGGGGGGGGCGGGCGTTGGGAGTGTCTCTTATAAACAAATGAAAATACAATGGTTGAGTTTAATAGACGTCATCGTAATGAGATGTCAGCATTACAAGATGCCAGATATGGAAGATGCCCACTAAAACATCTGCCTTTAAGATGCCAAACTGCTAAGATGGTGTAAACATCTTAAAAGCAAATGGCAAATCGCTCTGAAACGTCACTGCTAATTTATTCTACTTCTAGTGAAAACAATTATTGTGCTAATCCTAAGTGAACTGTAGCTACGTTCTTAAAAAATCAAATGGTCTTATTCTTTTCACAGCCTATGACTAACCTAAACGAATGCTAAGACATCTACACAATTAACGAAAGTAGCAAACGATTCTGACTTCCATAACGATTGTAGACGCTGCGTTATGCCGGGGTAGCTAACTAACATGATTCCATATTCACTTTGAACTTATCTCGACACGCTTAACAAGTAACAGTGGATTATGTAAACACACGCTAGTGTGTCGCCGCCAAGTAACAGTAGATCATCCCATTGTAGACACCCGATTGTTAAAAATTGATTGTTAATGATAAAAAGGCGGCTCATTAGCAGACATGTGTCTGTTAACTGTAAGCAACTCAAAGCATATTTTGGCATGTTGAGGATAAATCCCAATGTGACAGAAATGTTTCAAATTGTGGAAAATGTAAGGGGAAGGGTCAGAGATTAAGAAAAACTAAAATTTAAAGGATGAGTGTCCACCAATCATAGAGAAAAAGATGCGTCAATAACGTTGTTTTTATGTTACTGTCTAGTTAGCTAGCGAGCTAATAAGATTTTTCCCATGTTAAATCCCATAGACTTTTTGCTCATGGCTAGCGCAAAATTGCGGAGGCCTACGTACCTGAATTTTTGCACACGGATGCTTGGTGATCTGAGGATGGTCCTTTTGTTGGTTTGGGGGTTGTAGGGGTCAGGACAAATGCGTGGGAGGGTTTTGAAATTTGCCACCGGAGAACTTAAATTTCGTTTCTTTTCCAATTTGCAACCAAAGATTTTAAGCAACAATGGCTTGAACAATCAAGACTGGTCCTTAGATTTATTGTAAAAGCCTGGACGAACTAAAAACTGAACTGTAACGAAGGACAAGATAAAGAAACATTAACGTTGCCGTGGGTTGCATAAGAATAAAGGGATGCACGTTATATGATGGTTACGCAACAATACGACTATACACGAGCTAAGGGTTTTTTTTTTGTTAATAACCCAAAAAAACAAATGCTTCGTGTTCTGCTGTTTTAGTAACAGCTACCTTCGGGGGTTTCTGCATGACTAAATGTGAACGAAATCTTGAAAAATTAAGGGGAAGTTGCAGGGATAAACAAAACAACTGAAGGGCATGCGCTGATTGAATGAGCGAAGCGAACGAAATCAGCGATTGTTAGTCAGTGTGTGTGCAAAAATGAGATTGAAGCATCCTAAACAGACGGTGTAACCTTATGTACGTTCACAGTCCTATGAAAGTTGTGATATCCACCCAAAACCAAAACTGGTAGAAAAACCCGCCAAGTTTCCAAAGCCGGTCGGCCTTTGAAGGTAGTGATATCATTCCACCAAGGAAAGGCCGCCAAGGTTAATCCTATTAGTCAAGTTAATCGCACCGAATAATACTTTGGACGTTAAATGAAAACTTGAAGATTGCTACCGCTAGTAGCAATCTTCTAGTTTTCATTTACCTTTCAAACTATTAGTATGTGTGATTAACTTGGGTAATAGTCTTAACCTTGGCGGCCTTTCCTTGGTGAAATGATATCACCACCTTCAAAGGCCGACCGTTTTTTGAAACTTGGCGGGTTTTTCTACCAATTTTGGTTTTGGGTGGAATCCTTAACACGAAGTTAACCTTCATTGATCTTCAGTCAAGTTATAAGGACTAAGATGTCTTCTGATTGAGACGTCCTATTTAAAAGGTCCTTAGCAGCAAAGACGCCTAGGCTGTCAGATTTGAACAGCTAATATTATAAACAAATGAAAATAAGATCGTTGAGTTTATAGACGTCACCGTAATGAGATGTCTGCATTATAAGATGCCAGATATGTAAGATGCCTGCATTATAAGATGCTATATATGTAAGATGCCTACCAAAGCATCTGCCTTTAAGATGCCAAACTGCTAATATGGCGAAAACATCTTAAAAACGGATGCAAAATTTTATGATGCCAAAGCATCTTACTTTAAGATGTCAATACCGTCTTACTGTAAGATGCCAACAACGTCTTAAAAACGGATGCAAATTTTACACCTTAGTTTAAGATGTTTATTTTTTACAGTGTGCTTCGTTCTGATTGTGCTTAAGGGGGCTTGACAACAGTTCTGGCTGCGGCGATTGGACCCAGCCAGTGTAGTCCCTTCTCTTCGCTTAACATGTTCCTCAAATAGTGGGAGGTAGGTGTCGTTGAGTGACGCTAGGAAAACGCCTGTAGGAATTCTTCTAATGGAATGGCATTATGGTGTGCCCATGATGTTGAAATCGTTGTGACGTCGTGTGCTGTTGCTGTTTCCCTTAGCTTGGCTTTGTTGTTGGTGACATTGATTGTTATTGTTTTTGTTTTTTTTACCGAGAGATCATTGTAGCTAAGGTTTCTCCTGTTTGTGAGCCTCTAGGCAGGAAAAGTAGGTTTCCATTTATTGGGATGTTCTCGTGTGGGTTCGGGTGAGGTTGAGACGGAGAGCTCGGATGGGGCAGTTTTGAAGCGTTCAGGTTCGGAATCCCGGATTCGGGTGAAGGGTTACTGATGAGAAGTCTGTTCATAAGGGGCTTTGAGGAGGAAAAGGCTTTGGCTTCCTTGGCTTTTTTCAGTGCCTGTAGAGGGAGATCGAATCGTGGGAACAGGTCTACGTAAAGGTTGTGCAGTGGATGTGTCTTGGTGAAGGTCGAGACGAGCCGCTCGAGGTGAAGACGTTGTCTGTCTTGAAAACCTCATTCAAACCGTGGTTCTAGCCTCGAATGCGACGAGTGTTGACAGCAATGGTCGTCTTGGTCTTCACTCGAAACGTGGGTTATCTGTGATGGAGATGTTGGAAGAGCAGGGTGCGTCATCCGTGTGACTATTTACTCAATGTGGGTTTAGCCATGTTTGAGACGAACACCGGTTGGATTTGCATTAGGTGGCATTTTCTTTTCCCGGGACGTGGGGACAGGTGTGGTTGAGACAATTTGGGCAAAGTGAAAAACGTCATCTTTCTTGGCTCTTCTCTCAAAACGTGGATTTTTTTAGTCACGGATGAGACGAGCAGTAGTGTAGACTGTCGTTGTTGTCTTGATTTTGTTAGAGACTTGAGGCTAGCTATGAACAGGAAAGGTCGTGAGAGGTGGGAGAGGCTTCCGTTTTGACTCTTTATCCAAACGTGGGTGTTTGTCACGAATGAGACGAGCATCAGTGTGGACAGCAAAAAAATTTTTTAACTCAAGACGTGGTGTCAATATCGGTCGAGACGAGCAGCCAGAAGGGCAACGTCTTTGATTTTGTCTCCCCTCAGAATGTGGGTTTTCGCCACGGCTGGTACGTGCATCTGTGGATGACAACTGTTGTCTTTTCTTTCACTTGAGACGTGGGGTCAGCCTAGACTGAGACGAGTGACCAGGGATGTAAACGGTTTCCGACTTCACCCTTCACTCACTCGAAACGTGGGTTTTTTTCCACGAATGAGGCGAACATTACTGTAGACAGCAACTGTTGTCTTGATCTTCACTCGAGACATGGGGTAGCCATGATCGAGACGAGCAGCAAAGGCTGTAAACGGCCTCCGACTTCACTCTTCATTCAAACGTGGGTTTTAGCCACGAATAAGGCGAGCATCAGTGTGGACAGCAACTGATGCAGGGGGGAGATGAGGCTTAATGGCGCGTCGACAGCTCGGCAACTGATGTCTTGAATATCACTCGAGACGTGGTCGAGACGAACAGCAAGAAATGTGAACGGCTTCCGATTTCCCTCTTCATTCAAGGCGTGGGTTTTTCAGTCACGAATAAGGCGAGCATCAGTGTAGGCAGCAACTGATGTCTTGATCTTTATTCGAGACGTGAGGTTAGCCACGGTCGAGACGAGCAGCAGTGTGGGCAGCAATTGATGTCTTGATTATCGTTTGAGACGTGGGGTCAGCCATGGTCGAGACAGGCCGGGAGATATGCAAACGGCTCCCGTCTTCGATCACTCACAACGTGGGTTCTGGCTACGAATGAGACGAGTAGTGGTGGACAGTAACTGTTGTCTTGTTTTTCGCAGTTGTAGTGAAGCAGTTGTCGCGAAAGCAGGTGTCGTGAAAGCAAGTGTCGTGAAGAGGGAAGGCGCCGAACGCTTGCGTTGTTTAGTTCCAGGTGGAGGGGCGGACGAGTGACGCTTGTGGCCATCTTGAATTGTAGTCGAAGCGACCCAGTCTTGAGTGTCGGTGTGTTTCATGGATGAGGTGCAAGATGGAGGAGTCAAGGGTTGCGTTCTTGTGTGATAGCGAAATGCTGTGTCAGCAAGTATATAGGCTTCGCTGCGAGTCACACTGTAGCCATCACATGACGACTTGGAGGAGACGAGGTTGTGAGCCAACTCGAGGTAGTGTGACGCGAAGGGTGGGAGCAAGCGACAGCTGGCTGACACCGATGAGCATTGTCGTTGCCATACAGGAAACGAAGGGAGTTGTCGCGAAGTGGCAGCATAGACAACCGACCGAAACGTGCCGACGGTGCCGAGCGGTCGTCCCAGCCGACGAGAGTGGGTCGTTCCCGGGAGACAACGGGAGGGAGCCACGATGACTTCTTTTCCAGCGATGAAGGCTGTCATGGAGGTCTGTTGGTCCGGTAGACACGACAGTCAGATGCGGTGGGCGTGAAGGCATGTCGCGAAAGGACCATGGAGATGGGGCGTCAGCCGTTCTTGAGTTGTAAAAGCGTCTTTTAGCTTCCTTTTCTCTTCCCGGAAAAGGGCCTTGGCTTGCCGGAGGTGTTCCCGAAGGCTGCAAGGTCAGGCGGTGGGTGAGGTAGGCAGCCAGAACGTGGGGGAGTGTTGCAGCATCTTGTGTCGCGAAAGTAGTTGTCGCAAAGCAGGTGTCGTGGCGAACAAAGTGCGGACAAGTGGTATTTGCGGCTGTCTTGGCTTGCAGTCGAAGCGACCCAGTGTTGAGTGTCGGCGCATTTCATGGGTGAAGAGGAAGACGGCCGAGGCAAGGATTGCAATCCTGCGTGGAAGTGGGTCGTGCTTGGGAGACAACGGGGGGGGGGGGGCGCGGGCATCATGTCCCACGAAGAAAGATGTTGCAAAGGGGTGACATGGGCAACCAGCCGAGTGATGCGGCCGGGCCTAGCGGTCGTCCCAGTCGACGGAAATGGATCGAACCCGGGAGACAACGGGAGGGAGCCACGATGACTTCTTTTCCCACAACGAAGGAGAAGGATCCGAAGCCGCCTCCCGGCTTGAGGCGAAAAGATGACGCGAAAGCGAAAGTCCAATTCCAGAGACCGACGAAACGAAGTGAACCGTGGAGGAAAATGAATGCCGACATCGGCCATGATGCCGCTTGTATATACAGGAGGACGGCGCCGCGCAGGCACAGTGGGAGCATGCGAGCAAGCGGATACACACAACCGAAAAACCTCCAGAGATCATTCCATTGAGGACAATGTAATGCTAAAATTATCAGGTTAATATGTTTTGGCAAACAAGAAACTTATTTTTATATACTTCTCTTTTCAATACTTATTCCGAAAATAGCACACAGTGGAGGCACGTAAAGAACCAACCATACAATAACACATAAAAGATGCATAATTATACACATTAATTATAAGAAATACATAGCTTTAGGGAAAAGAATACCAGTCTCCTTACCTCTCACTCCCCCCCAACCTCCACCCCGTTCTTTTTCCCCTTTTTCCACTCTGGTTTCATTTTCATACAGATGATGTTGAAAAGAATACCTTCAACATCATCGTAAAGATGCCTAGGCTGTCAGATTTGAACAACTAATATTGTAAACAATTGAAAATAAGATGGTTGAGTTTAATAGACGTCATCGTAATGAGATGTCAGCATTATAAGATGTAAGATGCCCACCAAAACATCTGCCTTTAAGATGCCAAACTTCTAAGATGGCGAAAACATCTTAAAAGCAAATGGCAAAACGCTCTAAAACGTCACTGCTAATTTATTCTACTTCTAGTGAAAACAATTATTGTGCTAATCCTAAGTGAACTGTAGTTACGTTCTTAAAAAATCAAATGGTCTTATTCTTTTCACAGCCTATGACTAACCTAAACAAATGCTAAGACATCTACACAATTAACGAAAGTAGCAAACGATACTGACTTCCATAACGATTGTAGACGCTGTGTTAGGCCGGAGTGGCTAACTGACATGATTCCATATTCACTTTGAACTTATTAGCACCAGGGGCCAGGCAGCCTGTGTTATTCCTCGCTTACCGCCGTGTGACTTTGAAGTGTCACGGATCAACGCATTCCGTGGCAAAAGCGGCGAGCGAAGGAATACAGTAAAAATTCGATTTGTCCACTTAACCTACAGCATACAAAGCTTTATGACTTTAGCTGGCAATTTACAATCGTACTAATTTCATGTACACAACGATCTGCGTAAATTCAACTTACTTGTTTGGTGGAAGATCATATAAAATTAATAGTTTTGAACATTTAAAAAACATGTTGCTGTTTCTTATTTCGCAGTAAATTCCAGTCAAAGCATAACAAAAAGCGGGAAAAAAAACCAATATGCCGAACAGAAGTCTAATTCAGCAGTCTAATCAATTTCTCCCCCCCCCTCCTTCCAAATAAAACTTTTTTTTTTTGTTTTGGCCAGAAACTTGAACAAAATCTTGGACCAAAAAAAATCTTGGACCAAAATCTTGGACGTGCGGGTAACAAAACGGCCTAGGGGCAAAGTACAAAAGTAGCAAGTAGCGTCCTCCCCCCCCAAAAAATAGTCTTTTT
>JAHWFP010044645.1:29585-53004 GCA_023313725.1 Lithobius niger | reverse complement strand
CCCCCCCCCCCCGGCCTAAATGCTACCATTGTTCTTTGACGACGTTACTTTAAATTGTTTGTGGCTTGACTGGCAGTTCAATTTATTTGAAAAGTTTAAATTTTTTTTCTGATTGCTTCGTTACACGTTTAATTTGTTTTCTGGGGGCTTCGTTTGAAGACATTAATTTCCTGTGGCCTACCTAATTCGCTCGGTGTAATGACCTGTAAAATTAATAGGTTTCTCTCCAGCGCATTGAAAGTTAACGAAAAAGATGTCTGGAAAATACCTGTCTGTGAAATGTCCACATCTGTGAAAAATTTTCTGTCGCAGAAAATGGCTGACTGTCATTTGCGAACTAGGTGTCGGTGAAATTTCTCAGACACCGAAGGTGGGGGCCGGGGAGGGGAGGCAAAGGGGAACAAGTTCCCCCCTCCCTCACTCAAGATCCGAAGTTAGGAGTTATGTAAAAGTTGAAAAAAAAATCAAGGCCCTTCATGCAGTTAAACGGAGATGCATGCTTCTTGCCCTATAACAGTCACGCACAGTTCTCAGTCCGCGCATGTTGCCATCGTTCAGTTTCGCCGGATTCAATGTGATAGTACCACAACGTCACTTCCGGTCGCTTCTTCACGTGACTCAGCGTTGCGCCTGCAATAAGCAAACGTCAATGGAACGAGGATCAGGTGACGGCATCAACGCCAAAATAGTTTCGCCATAAACCGGAAACGATGATACGTCACGAAAGTCGATCCAACATCTAAATGCGTCAAACGGTATATATGAGCAGGATGCCCGAAAAAAACACTTCCCAGTATTCAATAGAAACTCTCCTAGACGTCACAGTTTAAAATGGAATTTTAAGAAAGGGACTGATCAACAATGGGTAAATAAACACTTGTGACCTTACTTGATGTGGAGCGCCGAGAAATATAGATAGGAATCTCTTTTGGAGGGAATGTCCCTTTAAAACATTTCTGAAAATTGTTTTTTTTTTAATCCCTGATAATGAGTTTTACAGGCCGCCGATGAACTTTTAGCAACCCTCGTCTTTAGGTCCTTAGCTGAATTATCGGGCCTCATTTTCAATTTCCTTAGTATTCCTCTACTCCCCCCAAATAAAATTTCTGGGACGCGCTACTGTGGACAACAACACGCCGTTTTCCTGATAAAATCAGCGCGTCAGGGATTGCTTAAGGTAAATAAAGGGAAAATTGGGAATTTAGAATACCACATTGTCCCAGCAATTCGAGACGTGTCTTACGTCCCAATTGTCCCCTTCATTACCCACCCCGCCTCATTCCCCCGGAGGCGAATTTTTCTCTTGAAGATTGATCGTTTGGGAATACTAGCTTCTGCTGCGTCGGAGTTTGATGGCTTAGCAATTTCTCTCTCCGGATTTCATTTGCTTTTCTTTCCTTACGGTTTTTCTTTTTTTCTCTTTCCTCCCCCCCCCCCCCCCCAACACACATGTACCTTTCTTTTCCCCCTTTCCTTTCCTTAAAGCTGATTCACATTTTGGCGATTTGCCCGCTTGCCCATTCCGTTCCGCATAGTCGTAGAAAAGATTCGCACGGGGTCGATGACCTTGTTTTTACGTGCTGATTTAGTGTGGTCTTCCAGAGCAAACGTTTTCAAGATCAGTGGTGTGATGATGACTGGGGAGAGGGGCGAGGGAAGTCGGTGGGGGGGGGGGGAGTAGGGGTCAGAACTGCCTTTCTAAATCTGTTACATGTTCATTAGATGATAAGTCTTAAAGCAGTTAGTGGCACAGTAAGTATTAGTGGACATTTTTTCCTGGTGCCCTTTTCTTTACTGTCTTCTGGTCTTTTCTTGCCTTTGTTTGCCCCTTTTTGGCCCATTTTTTAGGCCTTTAGGCCCTTTCTAGGACATCGCCGCACCAGTAAATGTCGACACAAAAGGTCTTTTTTTATTTAAATAAATGACATTTTTTGAAAAGGGCAGGCCCCCCTTGCCTCCCCCCCCCCCTTCTGTGTACGCCACTGAAAGCCGTCAGTCATTCGAATCTATGGCGCTGCTTTTTTTCCGCTTATTGTTCACCATATAACGACATGATCAAAAACATGGAATCTGGCTGACTCTTTAGGGCGGTTCAGGCGAGACATGACAGTACTAAAGGAAGACACCTGGGGCGTGTTGAAGTTGTGCTGACAAAGATGGCGGCCAGTGATGACGCAAGACATGCTACAAGAGAGGTGTCAGGTGTCATGAGTCCTCGCGCGAAAATACCCTGCCCGGCGAAATTCGGGCCAAGGCAACTTACCTAATCTAACCTAACTGACAATAACAAAGGAAAATCGATACACGACAGAAATTATTTCTTGTTTGCAGTTCTCTGGTTCTGTGCCTGAATCTTACCACTCGGAGTGTCCTGTGTCTTTGTCGATGAAGCATCGTCACCCCAACATTTCGTCCTCCGTCAGTACCTTCCTAAACGACCGAACAGAGCGAACAGAACGCACCACTGTTAGAGACAGTTTGGCTCCAAACTTGACGTCGCGCGTGCGCAGTAACGTTGCGTCAGCCGTTTAGTACCTTCCGAAACTGTAATCAGAGCGCAGCAAACTCAACAAGCTCAACAGAGCACTCGTTACGTCATACCTGTAATGTGACCAGACGTGGCTAATTGATTGGACCAGGCTACGCTAGTGGAAAGTAACCAGGCGCGAGCAATGCTAAATTTCAAACCATCTCGGGAAGGTGGTTGTGGGTGTTTGCCAGTAGTGAAGCTTTTGAACATGCGCTAGGTACCGGAAACAGAATCATCACTGACGATGTTTGACGTAAGCAAGCCACATCAATACGGCTATAGTAGGGAATGAGTTGAACTGTCACCAACAGTGGTGCGTTTGCTTCGTTCTGTCCGGTTCTGTAGGAAGGTCCTGCAAGTGTAGGGGACCGCCTTGAGATCCCGTAGCAATACTGCGTCGAAGCTCCTCTTTCCAGCCGTACTTCAATGAGCCTTGAACTTTGGATCCTGCTTCCCTGCAGTGTGTTTCACCTAAAGTAGAGCCATCGCCTATTGTTAAGCTCCGTGGTTGCGTCTCCTGGGACCCTAGTCTCGAGTTGCGCTTTTCAAATCGCATGCGGTTTTACCAAAAAGCGCGCCAAAATCATGAAACGCCCGTTCTATCGCACGTGACTTTTGATAAAACCGCATGCGATTTGAAAACGATCAAGTCGAGACTAAGTCCCCTGGCCAGGTACTGCATGGCGACGAAGGTCCAGCTGTAGCATGTACTCCATTGGAGCTCTCCTCCTGTCTCGTAGTGGCAAACTCCAATGCTCCAGTGTTTCAGTGCTCCAGTGTTTCAACGCTCAATTGCTCCAGTGTTTCAGTGTATGTTTGTTCGTTGCCCAAGTAGCTGTTGAAGGTGCTAATCATTGAATCGTGAAATGGGTGGTTCGCGAAGGGGGTAGTTCATGTGGTGATTACACAGGGGATAAGGAGAGTGGGCAGTCCGTGTGAGTGTTTGGCAGTGGTGACCATGGGTGCTTATGTGCTGGGCAAGAGTGACCAGGAATGTGATGTGATGTGATGTTCAAGTGATTTCCAGCCAAGATGTGATGTTTCGTTGTCTTAGGTTAAGTTCTAGTTCTTGTTTTTTTTTCCTGTCTGTCCCCAGTGGTCGAGATGGGCTGTGTTAGGCTGCGAGGAGCGTACGGTTCTGGACCATGATGGCTCCTGACAATAAAATGAATGAATAAACACAACAAAAAACTATTTCGTCCGTCAACAGCTCAATTGCCCGTCACATCGTCGCAGGGCAGAAAACCCAGTTTGGGTTCGTGCTCCCTAAAGGCAAATACCAGCAAACGAAACATTCGTAAACAATGCATAAACCTATATTGTCAACAATGTAAGCTCGTGCGTTACCTGGCCAACCGACTGTTAAGCGCGAATTTATGCCTTTCGTTCAGCTGTCATTCCTTCTCATGCTGCATTTTACGTATGTACTGTACGTCACTGATCTCATATTAATAAGTAAATCTGGTAAAAGGGGCCGCCAAGTTCCGAATGGTTCGGCCCCTCAAAGGTGCGACATCAACGCACCAAAACACTCGCCGGGTCAATCGCACCGACTAATAGTTAGAAGGTTAAATGAATGAAAACATTGCTGCATTAAACATTGAACAATGCTACTTCCGGAATGCGGATAGGTGTTCTTCCGTGAGTGACGCGTATATCACGTGATTGAGGTAGTCCACTCTTCAGAGGGCCAAACAGTCGCTGTACTCGTTTGTCGGTGACGTCACAGCAGAGAAGCCGTAGCGCGTTACATAACCCCTCCCCCCACCACCCCAAAAAAACACATTACTACCTAGCACTTTTTCAATCTTTCGGGAAAAAAAACGATATTACTCAACGAGAACTGCCATCTGTCAGAAGCAGTTCCAAAACGCCTTATGTCTTTGCACAATAGATTATTTCCGGGACAGCATTGGACCCATCAAGCGGACAAGATTTGCCAAGGTGTTGGGGGGGGGGGGCGGTGATGGAAGGGAGAGGGTTTTAAGAAACGGAAGCGCAGTGATAGCTGTCACACGCACGTGTCCAAGTGGTGTTTCAGCGCCTTAGTGGCGTGCGTTGGTAAACTTCCGTTTCAACTCAGGAGTTGTCATTGCACAACCAAACAAACCCCCCCTTCCATTTGCCCAACCACACTTCCTGGTCAAATGAAAATCGATTTTCTATATGGTGGAAGCCTTCAGTCAATAAGTTGCTGCTTTCGACACACAGGGTCTTTAAGTAAAGGTGGAATTGTGTTCGAACAGAAGTAATTGATCTCACTTCGTTGGTCGATGCGGGTCGAGCACGCAGTGGTCCAATTGGGATTAAATGTTGACCATCGGGTTTAGTAACCTGCTACCCGTTCGTGTGTTTGCGTACCCTTTGTTGGCCAACGATGCAGTGCAGCGTGCTGGGCTCTCTTGGTGATGGGATCGCGATGAATAGTGGGTAATATTGACAACAGAGGGCGGTACGTGAACTCGTTATTAGACAAGAAATGAAGCGAAAAGACCCCCCTCCGCTCCTTTAAACAGAAGTAACATGGCGGCGCTTAGGAGCACAGCGTTCTCACCGCTGCTGTCGCCTGAATGAGATTCGTGAGATAACGCATCCCATAATTCACCATTTCTGTTGTAATGCTCCTGTGGTGTGCAATGAAGGCAACGTATACAGAGCAGTGACACGACGTAGTATTATTGTGTATAACTCTATGCTGGAGCCTTAATCGGTTAGCTGCAAGGGGCACCGCAGAGAAAAACAGAAGGGCGTCATACTGAAGCCGATGCTGTGAAGAGTGATTTCTTAGACCTAAAACGCGCGCTTTTTGTTGTTGGAGAAAATAACGTTATTTTAAGCCTAATAAATCCGCTCTTCCGTTGTTTTTCCCTCCATTTTTATGTAGTGCACCTTGTAGTTATGCCTTCCAAAACCCATACTGGTGCCAATATGGCGGCACATGTCACTACTGCTCTATAGGGCAGTGACACGACGTAGTATTATTGTATATAACTCTATGGTGGAGCCAGTTACTGGGTTAGCTGCAAGGTGCACTGGTGGGGGAAAAGAAGAGCGTCTTACTGAAGCCAATGCTATTAGACTGGATTTCTTAGGCCTAAAACGCGCGATTTTTGTCGATTTGTTGGCAGTTGCTGACATTTTTAAGCAAGCGGAACCTTTATTTTCCAATTACAACCTTAGCAGCATAAGGGATTGGAGAAAACAACGGTTTTTTAAGCCTACGAAATCCACTCTCAAAGCACTGCTGACTTGACTAGAAGTGCCGTTGCTTAACCCACCATTTCAATCTAGTGCCCCTTGCAGGCATCTCTCTGGTAGCAATATGACGTCACTTGACGCTGATCTATATATTTGGGGACGATGCAAACGTCAATTTTTAAAATCGAACAGCCATTTGAAAACTTTTGCCTGTGGTAGGACAAATTTTGCAAACAGTGTCACAGTTGAGCTGTAACTGTGCGCTTTTACCATACTCGGGTTATTTCTGCAACATTTTTTTTTAGTTACTGCAACTGAATTTGCACACCATGTTCAATCTCCATGCCGGCTGCCATCCCATAGTCACAAAGCGGAAGTATTTCATCTGGCTACGCCTTAAATCGTTTTCTGCTTTCCCGGTACACCTATGGTAAGTCTCAGTTAGACGATGGCGGTTGGCAACCATAAGGTAAGACTTTCGCTGTTCACCGCATTGCTGCCGAACGCCATCGTCTAACATATTCGTACAACGACGAGTTGAATTTTTAATGGACGAGTCATTATTGAGATAGCATAACGAGCCATTGTTGGCGGGAATGTTCTTTGCTTTCTTTGTTCTTTGTTCTTTGACCACCTGGGAATCTGGTTGTTGCAGACATAGGGTCTTAGGGCTTCGGGCAGATGACCAGGAGTGGTTAACGCTCGTTAAACCCTTTAACCCCTTTATTTGCTCCAACTCCGTTTTTGAAAGTCAATAACTGCAATAAATGCCTTATTTGCTTATTTTAATCAATTTTAACTCTTTTCCTTGGGTTTATCTTCAGCGGCAATAAATGTATTAGCTTGGAAACATTGACGCGTAAATATTGATACGCAAACATTGATAGCAGTGGTAGGCTAGATTTACTTACGTTAGTAAAAACCAAAGACCTTCGTTTTATTACTAGTGGTGAGACAACGGTTTCATTGTTGCAGCTGTGTGTCTGCTGCAACAATTGTCCAACAATGAAAGAGTTGTACAAGTTACCATATATCGTTATAGGTAGCTGCCAATGCGCCCTCTGCATAGAAGGTTATATAAGTAATATCTGGATAGGTCAAGAGGGGTTAAAAAGTGGGTATGACATATAGGTCAAAATGGGTCATGGGTCAATTTGAGTTGTTGTGTCAGTGGGTCAAGTTGCCTCAGAGGGCCAGTGGGTCAAAATGAGGCAGTAGATCACTGGTCAAAATGGGTGCGTGGGTCATGGGTCACATGAATCGAAAATAAAGTTGTTATTGGGTTTGTAAGCAAAAAATCACTAATTCATTGCACTGGGTGGATTTAAAATGCAAACTTGCTAGATATTTTTTGTCAGGGATCGTGTTTCATTGATTTAAAAATGGACGAGACTGGAAAACTTTTTTAAATTTAATTAAAGGTTCGTAAGTCTTTTGGCTTGAATTATGCTCTGGAACGTTTATTTTGGTGTCGTTTGGGCTATGGGGGTGGGGTGGGGGCGGTGGGGGGGAGGTGAAACACTTTCCGAAAACGTTTGGTTTAGGAGGGCTTCCCTGTGGCGCTTTCATGTATACATTGAAGCTCTTGCGTTTGAACAGCGGTGTTTTCAGGGAAGAGGGGGAACGGGGGAACAACGTGTTAACTGTTGGAGGGTGACAGCACAACGACGTCGGCAATTTCATCGAGGGGTGGCAATACGAGGAGTTTTATTCGGTGGCGAGAAGAAAAACAAGCATTGTCAGAACGACCGAACGGCGTTAGCCTAATGGAGTGGCGATAGTGGATGGCTACCAACAGTCATTTAAGATAGCGTTAGCCAAACAAAGTAGTGATATTATTGTCAAACCTTTGGACGTAGACAGCAGGGGTTTAAACTACCTCGTCACAACCGGTCTTCTGTACACTTCCGCCACTTTCGAAAATGCTGAGGCGCACACCTCTATTATGCACTGCAACAGCACTGTGATAAAGCAATAACCATCATACTTACTGGTTAAAAATGTGCGAGCTTTTAGGACTAGTTTTATATTTTACGTGTAATTGTCAGCTTTTAGGCCTAATTTTTTTTACCTGCCGTTTTAATTTCGTAAGTATCAGCTAACGTAAATTTGGTTCAAGACTAGGCCTAGTCATCTATGCAACACGCTGTCGAGAGTTTTTTTTAAATAAAGCTAAATGTGTGTCGTTAACGAACTCCTTTTGTTTTTTATCGTTGCATGGCTTCCTATAGTGGTTAAATGCGACGGTCAAACTTTATTATTTCATTGAGTTACGTGTCGAGAAAGCTTATTAGCTGTAAGAAGCATGGACGTTTTAATTTGCCGTGTTTTTTAAAGTCTACTCGACTATCTTTGAAAAAGGGGACGGACGGACAAATACGTTCCTGTCTCCCCCAATCGTTTCGACTGTACAGAGGACTAAAAACAGGTGGGTAAAAAGCCGAAGGGGGAAAAAACGTTTATTGGCGAAACTCCTTACGTTGTCTAGTGAAATTCCAGTCAAGGTAACTGACCTAACCTAACGTAACTTACGTAATAACAAAAACACGAAAAAAGGCCAGAAAATAGTTTTTTTCCCGGGCTTTTTTCTGTCGGCTTTATTTTTAAAAAACACAAACAACCTAAAGTGGCACTATCACCGATTGAGTCTGCGGAATCTAGCAACGTCTGGCGCTGTCTAGCACTATCTAGCACTTGCTTGCGTCAAGCGAAGGAATGCGCAAAGCCATTTCTTTTAACAAAACAAACAAGCCACGACCTCCTTAATTATTAAGTGAAAATTTGGTACGTCCTCGTGCACCTGGGAACAAACTGTAAAGGTTAACAATATAACTGCCGCTAGATGGCGCCACAGTATTCTCGGACGGTCTTCACGGTTGTCGTGGGATAAAGTTAACTCACGACATTGAACATATTTGCTAAGTTAATTGGGGTTAGATCAAGAAACGCCCTTCTTAAAGGAAATTTTTCTTAAACGATGACACACATTCATACGTTTCAGTCTGTGAGCAAGGAATTATAAAACGTTCCACCAAGATAGTAACTGCCTCTGTGGATTCTTTCCGTAGCAACTTTAGGTTGTACAACGTATAAACCGACAGCATTAGTTCCCAGTTTGGTGAACTGTAACTTGGCGAATTGAGAAGTGAGCACTGTTTTTACGAAAATTAATTAAACTCTGAAGACGTACAAATGGTAGACTGGCTGAATAATTAGCTGTTGAAAGATAGGAAAAGAATGGGGAGTAGTTTCACGACATAATCCATCTAGTAATTAGCTTTAGGAGTTTAATTACAGCATCAACAGCATCCGCATAAGTGCCACCCCAGTATAATGCCGAGTACTGAAAAAAATAGTTGGTCCATGGAAAAAAAATATATTTTCAACGAATTGCGTGGTACAAGTTTTCTAATGTACATATTGCATAGAAGAGTTTGTACCGGGTAGTAACAGAATTAATTTGAAATTTCCAGTTAAGCTTACAGTCTAGAAACACTCCAAGATATTTCGCTTTGTATATCTTTTTTAGTATGTTGGCAGTCGCAATGTTATTGTAACTGAGAACTGTGATTATTTTAGAATGGTTATTTTAGTATCATCTAGCAACATTCTCGCAGCTAGAACTCAATCGCGATGGCAAAGGTGACATTGCCATGGTAACAACGCTAAATGGATTAGCTAAATCCGACATCGTTTGAGTAAATAGTTGCAGTCTTATAATCCGTGCCAATAATACAAAGAATTCCTCATGACGAAACAATTTTCCCAAACGCTTCTGAACTCACGTTATTTGCTGTTTTTGTTGCGAGGCGGCAGACATAAAACCGCTGCCATGTTGGAATTTCAAATGGTTTCTAGCTTCTAGCTGCGAGAATGAAAAAGCGAGTGGTTACGTAAACCCGGCCTAATTCTTTTACGAGAGAAATAAACAAAATCGCTTTTGATAACATTAAGGGTAAGGGTAACAAATTTTCTGTAAACCAATTTTCATTTAAGTAATCTTCTATTTTGTCAGTCTTATTATCCGTGTTATCGCCGACAGTATTAAACATGACGGAAGGCCAAATCGGCTCGAGAAAAGGGTTAAATAAATCCACCCAAAACCAAAACTGATATAAAAAGACGCCAAGTTTCCAAAAAGGATCGCCTTTGAAGAGAGTGATATCATTCAACCAGGGAAAGGCCGCCAAGGTTAATCTTTCTGGCCAAGTTAATCGCACCTACTAATAGTTCGAACGTTAAATGAAACTAGAACATTGCTACTCGCGGTAGCAATCTTCAAGCTTTCATTTAACGTCCAAAGTTTTATTCGGTGCGATTAAGTTGGCTAATAGGATTAACCTTGGCGGCCACTGATTCCGTCAAAATTGCGTCATATTCGAGTGTCAGCCGTATAATAATCCCATTGTAGCACTGATTTCATTGTATCACATCATTGTAACAATGTAACGTCATACGCTGCCATAGAAAAGAAGTCGTAGAAAAAAGTACGTTTTCTGGTGAAACTTCGTTTGCCTGCCTGGTTAAATCTATACCACGAGCCACGGCTGTTTGCCGTGATGTCATCATGAGTCATCCACTGACGAACGAGAATAGCGGATCTTTGGCCGTCTGATTGGACCAGCCCAGTCACGTGATACGTGCGTCACGGCAAACAGCCATGGCGCGTGGTATAGAACGATGTATGGTAAACTGCGTTTACCGGACAAGCAGATTCACAATTTAAGGCGCAGCCATCAGTGATACTTTTGCTTTTAGATTATGGGATGGCAAACGCCATTAAAGTTGAACATGGTGGGCAAATTCAGCCGCAATAATTCACAAATGTTGGAGAAACTTTAGTCCGACCGTTAGGGTAAAACACGCGCAGCTACAGTTAAACTGTGATACTGTTTGCAAAATTTATTCTGGGACAGGCAAAAGTTTAAACTAATTTTCCAATAGCTGTTCGATTTTATAAATTGATGTTTGAGTCGTTTTTAAGACTCACAGCGTTTTAACGTCTGTGGCAACCTTCCTTTAACATCTCGTTGGTTCGCTGTAGAAGTCGATAGATTATATTGTTACACCGTAGAGTGATTACGTCAGGAATGATGAATTATGGGATGTGTATCTCACGAGTCTCATTCAGGTGACAACTGTGGGCACCAGGTGCCGACCGTGTTTCTTGTTTTTTTTTTTTTTAATTGTTGTATGAATCTGAAATTGCAGTTATGCTCTTTATAGGGCGTTACTATAATTTAGCAAATACAATAAATAAATAAATAAATAAATAGAATGTATGATTGGCCTCTCGCGAATCTCACTCAGACGAGAACAGGAAGTTAGCTCCGCCATGTTGGCGTTACGGTATCGGCGAAGCGCCTCAAGAACTGCGGATTACGAAGGTTTGGAATGTACTGTTTCTAGTATAGTGGCAACCCCTTCGTTAAATTCGAGTTAAGGTAACTTTTACAGGCCACTTTATCCGTGGTTTTTTTCGGCACACAGTTCACCAGTCTCTGCGGGCATTAGGTTGCTTGAGACGACATCAGATTTAAAAAAAAAAAATTAATTTGAAACAACTGCAACATAAGTTCCGAACGTACTCTTAGGAATTTCTCAATTTTGTTAATTATTAAAGTGAATCTGTAATTGTACAAAAAAATTTTCTTGAAATAGTATACTCGTTTCCTTTCCCTTCTCTAACGTATCAGCTTAATTGGGAACTTGACCCACATCTACCTCGAGTGATGCGCTCGACCAATTAAATAGCGAGTTACAAAACTTTAATTAGGGCTAGAACTGCACTTAAAATTTAGAAATTGAACACTTTCGCTCATTACAAATTCATTCCGCAAGATAGGTTTGACATGAAACTTAAGCTTAAAAAAATAATTAATATTCTCCTTGACCTTGCTACTCGTATCGCCATATATGTTTCCTCGCTATCTTTGCCTTAAATTCGTATTTAATTTTATTTTTTCATTTTCTGCGTATACTTTTCCAAATGGGGCTTCGTACACGGACGAATCCAATCATTAACGCTCGCGGGGGCTTAAGAAGCTCAGTTGCTATGCAACCATTCCCTGTGATGAATGCTGAAAAAAAAAAAGCTCGCTTGTTGTAAAGTACATTTTCCTCTCCGAAATTGCCCCGTCGAACGGGTTATTTTTGTCGAGCACAAACCTTCATCTTCTGGGCGACCTTTCCAAATGTAAATATTATTATTACTTTTTTTTGGCTCTCTAGCCTGCTTCTGCGTTTTTAAGCACATGTTACAGCTTGTGATAAAATGATATGATGGAATCAAAGAATCGTTCTATTGGTGGATGACAGAACTTGCAGTGTTTCGTCTTGCTTGATCGTAGGTACTGTATATATACTGTATATACTGTATATACTGTATTAAACGAGCATTTTTGTTTCTTTCTGCAACACGCGCACCATGCTCGACTTAAATTGAGAATTTTCGTTATTTTTTCACTAAATAAGGAGCATGGTCGGCGTACACTGAGAATTTTCGTTTTCTTTTCACTAAATAAGGACCATGGTCGGATTAAACTGGGAAGACCCCGGCTCATCGAAACCGAAACCGACAGTGGACCTCCTCCTTCAGTAATTATACAGAATGAAGCTTTTCTCAATGAGCGCGGACAAACAAACCACAGATATGTACAGTATACCTCACTTAGAGGATGCTGCTTTGTTTTATGCTCTTATTAGGGAAATGACGTCAGCTTCGTTAATCGTCGGATTTTTACGGAAACACCACAAAGCTACTTCTCGGTTAAGATACATTTAATTTGGCGTATCAACAACATAAAAATTACGTTAGGCCTAATATGAAATGCCAATGCCAAAGCGAACGAAAATACAGGTTGGTTAATGAAATGAGATGGTGGAATGACGTCAGCTTCGTTAATCGTCGGGTTTTTTCGGAAGCACGAAGCTGCTTATACTTTACATTTAGCGTATCAACAACATAAATGAAGTAAGGCCTAATACGAAATGCCAATGCCGTAGCGAACGAAATTACAGGTTGATTGATGAAATGTGATGGTGGATGGTAACGCTACGCCAGATAATAGTTTAACATCGTCAACAAAACATAATCGGTAAACATTATAAACAAAACTAAACACCGTAAATCAAAATTACTTCGTATGTCGAAATCGAGATCGTAAATCGAAACCGAATCCCTAACACGAAATTCCTTCAGAAAATCGTTTAGGGAAAAGAAAACAAAAATTCTCAATCGAATTCCACTCGTGCTTGTATTAAATGTATAATTTGGGTGTTTTAGCACTCAACTCATTTCCAACAAATTTCCCTTGACCTTCGGTCTCGGGTAATTAAAACTGGAAAGGAATTTCGTGCTAAAACACCCAAATTGTCGATTTAATACAAGCACTCGTGGTATTATAACTGAAAAGACCCTGGCTAATCGAAACCGAAGCCGACAGCGTACCTTCTACTTCAGTAATTATGCAGATCGAAGCTTTTTTCAATGGTCGCTGACAACCAACCACAGATCCCAACAGTATTAATAAACAAAAACGGAACGTTAAATGTTTAGAGTAAGGGTCTAAAAGTCAAAACCTAGAAGGAACACGGACAAGGTTTGACAGTAAGGGTTTAGGTGTAAAATTTTGTAAGAGGCTGGTAAGCATTAGACCCTTCTACCCGGTGGTTAGCTTATAGTTCTAGTCTATTCGGACAGAACGTGTGTATGAACGGTTGTAGAAGGTTTTCTTTGTTCTTAGAATATTGTTATGGAACTTTAGGAAGATAATTTTCTTGTGAAGTTTGGCATTTTGTGTCTTTTGATGCTTTAGAATTTTTTATTATATTTCGTAGATTTAAGGTAGAGGATAACCGGTAATGCTCTCTGCTATGAATACCCTGCCATGTTAGTAAATCGAAAAATAATTTTCAACATAAAGCAAAGCAGCAAACGTATAACATACTATCACTGGATCATCACATGGGTCATTGTAGGAGGTTTTCCAGTTTTTCTTAAAAATGTATTTATTTCTGACCCCCGGGTAGTAAGGGTCTAATGCTTACCAGCCTCTTACAAAATTTTACACCTAGACCCTTAGTGTCAAACCTTGTCCGTGTTCCTTCTAGGTTTTGACTTTTAGACCATTACTCTAAACATTTAACGTTCCATTTTTGTTTATTAATTCGTGTTACTTTTAGAATTTTAGCTAAACTGTAAAACAGTGCAGTTGACGGTCAAAATTGAGAGTTTAACGCAGAGACCCTAGGCTGACTCTTACTAACACTGGCTATCGCAAGTGTTAATAATAGAAACAACTCCTTTAATCTTCAGTCTTGCAGCTGGCGTTTGCTAATTGGCGTTGTTGCATAATAACAATGTTTAAAACAATCAATCTGGTCGTTTAGAGCTCCATAACCCCTGAACCACTTGACCAATTAGAAAACGCCTTATGGAAAGGGGACATCTACGGAGCAATACCTGTAAAATGAGCTAAGAACCGGCTTCATAGGACAAATGGTTTGACCTGTAGAGAAGACAAGATGAAAGGTACATCACCAGAGCAAGACCAAGAACTGGACCAAGACCAAGAACAAGAAGTTGTCTATTTGGCTCCTCTCTGCATCTATAGGGTTTGGCTCGCCACAATTTTTGGACTGCAGACAGGCCTTGATTCCAAATTTGGTTTAAAGATGTTTACTTTTGACGGAGTTATATGCTCTCAAAGTTGAAAGTTTAACACAGAGACCCTAGGTCGACCCTTACTAACACTTAATATCTCACTTAGAGGAGCTGTTTGTTTTGTGCTCTTATCAGAGAAATGACGTCAGCTTCGTTAATCATCGGGTTTTTCCGGAAACACGAAGTTGCTTCTCGGCAGGATTCGGGAATAGTTACGCCCGTATTAGGGCTATGACGTTACTTTCGTGAATCGTCGGTTTTTTACGGAAACACGAGGATGCTCATCGGTTAGGAAACGTTTAATTAGGCTTATCAGCAACATAAAAATGAGGTTAGGCTTAATACGAAATGCCAAGGCCGAAGTGAACGAAATTACAGGTTGGTTGATGAGATGCGATGGTGTACATTATCGCTACGTCAAATAAGAGTTGACCATCGTAAACAAAACATAAAAGGTAAACGATAATTTGGGTGTTTTAGCACGAAACACCTTTCCAGATCTAATTTGTCGGAAAGGATGTGAGCCCTTAAACACCCAAATTATAGATTTAATACAAGCACTTGTGGTATTTAAAGCTGAAAAGACCACGCCAGAGGTTTCTGCTTCAGTAATTATACAGATCTAAGCTTTACTCATTTCTGATTGGTCGCCGACAAACAAACCACAGATCTATACAGTATATCTCACTTAGAAGACGCAATTTCGCTCTCATTCTTATTACGCCCATATTAGGGAATGATGTCTTGTTCCTTATAGGGATATACCTCCCAGCGCCATTTTTCTCGATCCTCCACATCAAGTACGGCCCCAAAGGTCTATTTCCTTACCATTAGTGTTTCCCTTGCTAAAAATCCTTTTTTAAATGTGGCGTCTAGGAGATTTTCTGTTGAATACAATGGAACTTTATTTACTAACGATCCGTCACTAAATGATGCATTGCGCGCGTACAATAATCATGACGTTTCATCTCTGTGTATACATCTACTAATTTTCTAATAATTACCATGAGATCTAAAATCTAATTGACTAATGCGGTAAAAATTAAAATTAACTATGCCAATAGATCGCCGAAGCAAAATTATAAGACACTAGTCTAGAAATTATAAATTGTGATTTTAAAATAAGAGAATCATTCCGGTTTTTGACGACACGATCAATGGGTTCACTCTGGCTGGACTATTAGGCGCAATGCCAGTTGAGACAGTAGCTATGTTTTTCACTGCGAGGAACGAAGCTACCGTCTCAGTTGACCTTAGCTGTGGTAAATACGCGGATGTGATCGTCGCGTGGGAGTTGTGAGGCAGGCGGAAGGTTATAAGGCAGGCGGTATGTTGCTTTAATCATCGGACTTTTACGGTAACACGAAGCTGCTTCAGTAGTTATGCCCGTATTAGGGCAGGAAGATGGTTTTCGGTCAGGGTATACGTTTAACGTGGTGTATCAGCTGTAAAATTTCGTTTAGGCCTAATGCAAAACACTTGCCCGAAGCAAAAGAAATTACAGGGTTGGTTGACGAAATTTGATGGCGGCAAGTATCGCTACGCCAAATAAAAGTAAAACATTGTAAAGCCTAGTTCCAACTAATCTTGACATCGTAAACATCATAAAACTAAACATCGTAAATCAAAATTACTTCGTAAATCGAAAATCGAATCGAAACCGTAAAACGAAATTGCGCTACTTCGGACAATCGTTTTACGGAAAAAAAACAAAAATTCTCAGTAATTATGTAAATCACACCTTTATTCCTTAACAAACGGTCATCGACAGATCTATACAGTATTACAAATAAAAACGTCAATTGTGCCGTAAAAAAAGGGGTTATATGATTGAAGTTTCATTTTACTTGTTAAAAGTTGGTGTAAAGTTAGGAAAAGTTGTTATCTACTATCTGGCCAAGTTTGGTCGAAATATATTGAACAGAAACGGAAAAATTAATAGTTTTAGTTTTGCTAGAGAGAGGACTTCAATCATATATATACGCGGCTATCGCCGTATATGATATCTCACTTAGAGGAAGTGGTTTGCTTTCATTTCCGTTATGCCCATATTTGGGCAGTGACGTCACCCCACGTGAATAGTCGGACTTTAAAGGTACATTCCTCCCAGCGCCATCTTTCTCGATCCTCCACATCAAGTACGGCCCCCAAAGTTCTATTTACTTACTGTTAGTCAATCCCATGCTAAAAAAAAACTGTTTTAAAATGTGGCGTCTACAAGATTTTCTGCTGAATATTGGGAACTAATTTAATAGCATTCTGCGATTAATATGATCCTTTGCGCGCTTTCAATAACCCTGACGTTGCATCTGTGTGTGTGTGCATGTAGCTAATTTTTAATCGTTTGCCAATAATTACCGTTAGATCAGCAATCTAAAGGACTAATGCGGTAAAAATTAAAATTATTTATGCCTATAGATCGCCGAAGAAAAATTATAAGATACTAGCCTAAAAAATTATAAAGCGTGATGTTGAACTACGAAAATCATTCCAGTTTGCGCCGACCCTATATTTATTTGTATTCATGCTGTTACGATCGTCTATTACGCCCAGAGGCCAACTGAGGTAGTAGCTGCGAGGAACGCAGCTACTACCTCAGTTGGCCTTGTATTACTACGCGAAACGGTGCGATGCTAACATACGCGGAATGCGATCTGCGCGTGGCTGTTATAAAGCAGGCGGACTGTTCCTTTAACGGAAACATGAAGCTGCTTCTCGTAAGGATTGGGAGCTTTAAGTTTAACTTCGTTTGTGAGCGGCATAAAAATGAGGTTTAGGCCTACTTAATACGAAACACCAGAGCTGAACCAAACGAAATTACAGGTAAGATGACGAAGTGCGATGGAGGCTAGCATTGGTACGCCAAATTGAGGAAGATATCATAAACATCGTGAGCGTTGTAAAACTAACCATCGTAACTCGAAATTGCTTCGAAAGTCGAAATCGTAAATCGAAATCGAAACCGTATATGGAAATTACTTCGGAGAATCGTTTTGCGTAAAGCAAACAAACATTCTCAATCCGAATACCACTCGTGCTTTTATGGAAACTGCAATTTGTGTTATTTTTGCTAAAAGTTAGGTTAGGGTAGTTGCCTTGGCTCGAATTTCACCAGACAGGCAAATCAGGTTTCACCAGTAAACGTTTTTTCAGCGGCTTTTTCCTTTGGTATTTTTTTTTTGGCTTTTTTCTGCGGGCTTTTCTCCTTCGGCCTTTCTTATGGGCTTTTTTTCAGCAAGAAAAAATATTTCCAAATTCGATGCCACCAAGTCAAGTCCCCAAAGGACCCCAATCATTCATTGTTATGTCAGAACAATGCTTTCAACAACCATTTAACTACGAGTTTGGGGGCTTTTAGGGAGTTGAAGGTCAACACAACACCCGTATGCCCGCTCCCGTTGGCTTTGGATCCAGATTGACCCGAATGAGCTTGATTTGTTCTAACCTACAAAATATTGGTTAAATCAACTGTGTAACGGTCATCGTTCCACGATATAAAGCCATACGGAGAGGCGATCGTGTTGAGGTTGGATCGTGGCGGGTGGCACACTAGCGTGTTGCTTTACGTGCAACATGCTTCAACGTGTGCCAGGTTTGTTTTCTGTCTGTAACACAACGTCGAAAGCAAAGTTCTCAAAGGGTCCCACTCTGGATTTAATGAGGCATGGCCTTAGCGTTAGGGATAAAAAAAAAAAAACCGATTTAGACATTGACAGAAGCGCCTATTTGCTTTATCAGTAGCTTGTAGCTTTTCTTGAGCGTGAGATAAAAGGCCATTTAAGCCTAATGCTTCTTAATCGGCGGACTCGGAAAACAACAACAACAACAACTCTTATCTTTGGCCCCCTTCTCCCCGATGTTCCATATTGGCACGTGTAACTTGGTGTTGTCTCGGGAGAAAACTGATTACGGCAATGAATAACACTGTTACAAATTTCCGTAGATTTCCGGTACAAAAAACTGTTAACTTGTTTCCAATTTTTTTATCCGTAAAAGTGTGAGCGTAACACGTATTGAAATCGGAGTTGGCCAGTGACCCAGTCTGACCCAGTGACGTAGTTAAAGCCAGTGACCCAATCTGACTCAGTGACCTAGTGACTTGAATTTTTGAATTTATAAATTTTCAAAAAATTTCCGTTATATTGAAAAAAAAATTTTGCCGAGGGCAGAATTTTCCTTCATGTCGAAAATTTCCGATCTGACGGACCGTCAGATACTTATCGATCTGTTGGGTTTTCGATCCGACGCACCTGAAGCCACACAATAAGCAAGGGGGAATTAGGAAGTGTTGGCTTACCCATTCCTCCTGTAAGGTTTTAGATACTGCAGTGTTGCTGTACTGTTTAGTCCACGTGAAACCTTACTGCTGTATCCAACCATTATACGCGTAAATACAATAAAAAACCAGAGCCCATTTCAAAACTTTTCAAGCCCAAACAAATGAAGAATACCGTAAGGCTGCACACTCGACATGAATACAAAAAATGAGTACAGCAGTAAGGTTTCACGTGGACTAAACAACTTAGCAACAGTGCAGTATCCGAAACCTTACAGGAAAGTTGATTTGTGTTCCTTTGCTGTTTTGACTTCGGATCAGTTAAACCTTACCTAAACCTTGGCTAAATTTTGTCAGTGTTCGTCAGTAACGTCGTCGACTTTTCGTTCGTCATCCTTCTGATGGTACATATATCATTTTTCAAAACTGTCAGTCACTTTTCCAGGCATGGAATTTCATTATTACTTTCCAGGACAATTGCAAGTTTTCAAGGATTCGCACGAACCCTGAATTCCCTATACAGTTGTGCTAAGCATGCTAAGACGATTAGTTTTTATATATTTTTCAACGAGGTTGTTTAGCCAAGTCGAATGCATCAATTATAAGCTGATCTATCGTGTGCAAAAGTAAAAATGGTAAAAAATGAATACAGCAGTTAAGGTTTCACGTGGACTAAACAGCTCAGCAACAGTGCTGTATCTGAAACCTTACAGGAAAGTTGATTTGTGTTCCTTTGCTGTTTTGACTTCGGATCAGTTAAACCTTACCTTAAGCATCAAACGAGTTCGTTTTTGTTTTCTAATTAACATTAACGTTTTAAGCACGTTACATAGGCGCTTTTCTAAGTAGAAAATTGGTGTTAAGTAAGCAGTGCTTTGCGTAGTAAGGTGTCATATGCCTTCTGTCATACTTACGAATACGAATTCGTATCTTTGATCGGTAAGCTGTCCAATGAAGCCGAATATTGCGGTTACTTTGGACAAAACAAAACAAAACAAAACCTACAGGGGTGAAAGAACTCGCCAAGTTTCAGCCAATCAAAGTAGTGATATGAGAACATAATGGCTGCCACCAAGTTGCTACATGGTGTACCAACCCTAACCGGAAAGTGTTCCACTTTGAAAGTAGTGGTACCACCCCTGCCAACGAATAACCGCCAAGCTAATCCCACCGAGTATTAGATCAAGATCAAATGTTAAATGAAAAAATGGTCCAGTTTTTCATTTATCTTTCTTTATCAATCTAAAAATAGTAGATCTTTTCGATTTGATGCGTGCAACGTTTGATCCGCCTTAACTTAACGGCAGCAGCAAATTCACAAACATACGACAATGCTTACGGCGGATTACAGGCGTACATAGTGACCTTAGAATTGCATTGAATTTAATTTTCCGCCAAATCAGTAGCTTGGCACCAAAATAAATTTAATTGCTTGCGGGCATCAAAGCACTCACTACAGCTCCCTTGTTTACCGATTTTGAGAATTTGCATGACGTGAAATATTAATAAAATGCGGCCAATTTCGTTCTTTGTTTATTAAAACGAAGAAAGGTGCAAGACTTTGTTGACTAAAGATATTTTCGTTCACCGAGTCTATTTTGTTGACGAAGTTATCATCGTTAAGAGATGATGTTGGCAAACAAGAATTCAACGAAACATGTCTGGTTATGGATCGTTACTTGGGTGAAGCTAGTACCTACTGTCAACGACTACCGCCAGATGGAGCCGTCGTCAACGTGCTGGAGCGTCGTTGTGGAAATAGGAACTATTTAGCGTGACTAAAACAAAAACGATCACGATAAGAATAACGAAATAATCGCTTAAAAAATACGGTAGGACAAATTAGGATATTAAATTAATTTTAAGACAACTCAGAACTGGCTGATCAAGTTTTTCTTTTCTTTTTTTTTTCATCCGGCATTCATTTTTAAAATGGGTTGTAGGCACATAACGGCGTTTTGTACTGTTTGCCTGGTTCAATAAACCAATTCAATTCATTCAGTTCAAAGCGGAACTGCAGAGCGCTTCCCTGTGGAGCAGCAAAGCGCGTTCCTGTGGTGGAGCACTGGGCTGAAATTACAAAAGTGGAGGTGCAAAGCACCTCCCTGTGAGCACTGAGCAGAACTCATATAAGTGGAGCAGCAAAGCGGTTCTCTGTAGAGCACTGGGCTGAAATCATATAAGTGGGGGCAGCAAAGCACTTCCCTGTGGAGCACTGGGCAGAAATCTTACAAGTGGAGCAGTAAAGCACTTCCCTGTGGAACACTGGGCAGAAATCATTTAGGTTTCTACCTCTTGAGTACTGAAAATAAACTAATGTTATATTGTGTTTCTCGCTCGGCCGATCAATGTGGTATTCAGAACGCTGCAATATGCCTAGCCAAGAACAGTACGCTAACAAAAGTTAACGCTATTTCAAGATCCTGATAGCGAAAATTCTCATTTTTAAGGGTTTTTTAGTCAATTTTGTCTCTATTATTCATTTATTTATTAAGGCTTTTCAAGGAATTCAAGGCTGTTGCGAACATGTGCACTTATTTTAAACGAAATACAGATCATATCAAAAACCAAAACTGATGAAAGGGACCGCCAAGTTCGGAATGGTTCGGCCCTTCAAAGGAGTGATATCAACACACCAAAACATTCGCCAAGTTAATCGCACCGCTTAATAATTCGAAGGTTAAAAGAAAACTAGAACATTGCTACTTTCAGTAGCAACGTTCCAGTTTTCATTAAACGTCCAAAGTATTATTCGGTGCGATTAAGTTGGCGTATGTTTTGGTGTGTTGATATCACTCCTTTGAAGGGCCGAACCATTCGGAACTTGGCGGCCCCTTTTACCAGTTTTACCAGTTTACTTATGTAATTCAGTTGAAACGCATTTGATTTCAATGTATGTCAGTGTGCCTCGAACACAGGAAAATTGGTGAGGTGTATTCTCAACTTTCTGTGGTAAAAATGTTTTGGGAGCGGGGGGGGGGGGGGAATGGGGGGCTACTCCGATTTGAATTCGGCATGATTTTTGCGGGTAAACGTCCGTCAATTTACGCCCCGATCTTATTTATCCACTTGGCCGAAGCACGGCTGGTGTTGGATGCACCACTTGCAACTTTGGTACAGTTGGCTCTCATGCGTATGACCATGCTCCGTCAAATTATGTTCCTTCAGGTCGCATTTTTGAGCGCACTGCACACTTCACACTGGTTGACTTCTGCGTATCTGGGCCACATAGGAAGCAGCAACGCGAGAGCGGTAGGCGTGTTTCGCGTCTTGTGGCCAGGGTGTGTTATGCTGGCCCGGACATGGCGGTGCGCAATGATATGTTGACACGTTTACTGTTTAAAGTGACAAACAGATGGCTTGTTGCAAGAATAGTTAATTTATGTTTTGAAACATTTAAACTGGGTTCGTAAAGGTTGGATTTCGGAACTAAATTTAAGCCTTATTGGCTCTGGCTGTGTTCAGTGAACACTAAAGCTGTTAGTCTTACCAGGGGGGTTCGCAACTTTACTATAGAAACAATGCATTACAAACCGTCGGTCTCTTTACTCCTTCCGGCGTTTGGCCAGCGCCTTGTAACGCCAACATGGCGCTAGCTAACTTCCTGTTCTCGTCTGAACGAGATTCGCGAGAGGCCAATCCCACAATCTATTTATTTATTTATTTATTTTATTTACAACATCATTGTAGCGCCCGATTAAGAGCATAACATCAATTTCAGATTAAAACTACAATTTTAAAAACAGAAGAAACATGGCGGCCATCTAACTTCCTGTTCTCTGGGTCTCTCCTCTTGAATTTCGTGAGATACACATCCCATAATTCACTCCTGTGGTGTGCTACGAAAGCAACTCAAATGTTAAAGGAAGGTTGCCACAAATGTGAAAACGCCGTACATCTTAAAAACGATGCAAGCATCAATTTATAAAATCGAACAGCTATTGAAAACTTAGCTCAAACGTTTGCCCTGTTTTCGGATAAATTTGCAAAGATTAGCACAGTTTAATAGTAGCCGTGCGTGTTTTACCCTAATCGTCGGACTTACGTTTCGCCAACATATTTTTTAGTTACTGCGATTGAATTTGCTCACAATGTTCAATGGCGGTAACCACAGCCGTATAATGGCGACAACCACAGTTTCAAAGCGGAAGTATCACAGCTGGAACGCCTCGATTCGTGAATCTGCTCTTCCAGTAATAAACGCAGTTTTCCATACATCGTGCTAGATCTTACGTAAGGCTAAATAAAGGCGTCCAAGCGTCGATACACGACAGCATTGATTGATCGCGTGGACCGAAATTGTTGACAATGCACGATTGCTCGTTTCTCATGCGCCTAAATTGTTGTTCCGCAAAACGAGGATGACCAAAGCAAAGCAGCAGCGAGCAGTACGCAGAGTATTTAGGCTATTATGTATAATTTTATATCCGCCAATCTGACTCTATACAGATATTTCTCTCGAAATATTCGCCGTATTATAACGATTGCTATGATCTCAAGTCTACTGAATTTTCGAGAAGTATGAGTTCAACCGAACGTTCCTTTACATGAACAACGTAGAGACCTCAATGACCAGAATAGCTGACTTGCAATGACTTAGGCGCTGGCAATTCGGCAGTAATTACACATTCAATTTGTTAGCGACACCAAATACGCCCAAGTTGGAAGCGGAGATTTGTTTGTTCCAATTTCCAGCCCACGACAAGGAAAACGGAGTCCTTACTACTTAGCATCTTTCAAAGCCAGAAGC
>JAHWFP010044645.1:7005-29485 GCA_023313725.1 Lithobius niger | reverse complement strand
TAGGGGGTGATTAAGTTGTCCGCCTGCCCTACTTTCAACGTTTACCGCCAGAGGGAACCCGTCGTCAATAAACCCAAGTTTACGTTGATGAGCGTCGTCATGGTGATCGAACCTATTTAGCGTCACTAAAACAAAATGCTGTCGATAAGATTAGGCTACTTAATTAATCTCTTTAAAAAATGTCGTAGGTCAGATTAGGATATTAAATTAATTTTAAGCTGGATCAGAACTGGCTGATAAGGTATTCTGTGTTTTTTTTAAAGCCAGTATTCAGTTTTAAAACGGGTTGTAGCTGCGAGTGGAGCTAAGTATATAATGCGTGGTTTTGCATGCCTAGAAGCGTGTCGAGCGTGCCACTCTGGCTGAACTTTCTAATGTGGGCCGCATTAATTTCTAGAAACGAACTCAGTACGGTTCGAATCGTACACGGAATAAATTCATAAACTTAAGATATTGTCCACGCACGAGTATTTCGTCAATTTCCGAAGGTATTGTCGTCATTACGATACGGTTAAATGTCACTAATAATGCCGCCATTTTTTATTTCAAGTTTCGGCTCCTACGAGAACCAGATAAGTGCTGCCTTCTGGTGCCGTTGGTGGAAGCAGGTATTTCTTTACCCTTCGTTTTCAGAAAAGCGTCACTACCTACTAATCTACCCTGCCTCGAACCTTTATCACAGATCTACAGAACCATCATTATGTTAAAAGTAGTCCCTGTAAGGCAGACGTACTTTATATAGTACAAAAATTCGCCAAGATGGATGCTGTTATCCGTTATACGTATTTTCCAAACTAGGGCGCCATGTTGTCTGTGTTTCTACGGTCCTTGGTCAATTGCTGAGCGGTGTTTGCGCTAGGAACCCTTCTGTGATGTTACGGGTTGCGACTGTAAGAATTACTACCCCCTGGTACTACCATACAATTAGAAAGTTAATTAAATATAGCATCTTACATCTTTCAAGCCTATGCGAGACCCTGGCGGTAGATGCCTACTAATGCCTCTGGTAATGCTTCAGCAGAGGTATCAGTCTCCGGTATTTATCGTTTTTGTGAGTTGGGGATATAGATTTTGTGAGGCCATTATTCTTGTGTATGCCAGTCCAGTCTGGTCACCGCATTTGGTTAAGGATGTTGACCACGTTGAGTCCGTTCGGCGGTGTTTCACCTAGTTCTTGCCTGGTCTTAAAAACTAGAATTATTCCGAACGTTTAAAAATATTGAACTTAGCCTGCCGGCATTTTAAATTAAGGAGGCTAAAAGCTGACCTAAACTTAATATTCTCACTTCTACATAATCCCATTACTATAGATTGTAGTCGTTTCTTTAAAGTTAGCGGATGTGACTGTACTAGAGACCAACCACTTGGGGGAGACGTTAGGAGGGATTGGCTGCACGGATATTTCTTTTCCCACAGAGTTGTTAATATTTGGACTACACTATCACCAGATATTGTAATGGCTCCCTCCCAAACCGTTTTTAAAACCAGCATTAAGAAAATTGTTCTCTCGGGATAGGCCTAAATTAACTGAATTTCAAGATGATATAGTTCCATTTACCTTGTGATTTCTTCTTTATGTACTACTTGCATTAGTTCTAGTGTGGAGGCCAAGAAGGAATGTTGCTTTCCCTAATTGTATGTATGTTTGTGACCTCTAGGTCACCACTGAGAAAGATTGAACAGCTACTTAGCTCGGCTGGAGCCTGTAGCCAGAACCCGCCCCGGTAGCGCAGTGGTTAGAGCGCCCGGCTGGTAAACGGGCAGTCCTGGGTTCGAGTCCCAGTCGAGGCAGTTGTCTTTTCTTCCTTTCTCAGATTAGTGTATCGTGTTTCCTTACAAGGCCAGTCTTTAATGCAGACTGCTTGCTTCGTTCATGATGAAACATGACTAGAGCCGCGACTTTATTACTTTTATTTTTCTTTCTTTTTCACATATTTACATGACTAAATCCTTTGGCTTGCTATTATTATTGTTCAAACATATTTTACGATTGTACAATTTTTAATTGTATTTGGCTTGCCATACTGATTGTCTTGCTTTAGTGTACAATTAATGTATTGTTAAATTGGGTTGTGTAAATTTGAATGTAGACTAGGTGTAGGTGGATATAGTGTACTCTTCCTAGTCCTTTGGCGCGTTTTAGCTCGCATTAAATTGCACCGAATAATATCTTGGACGTTAATTGAAAACTTGAAGATTGCTACCGCGAGTATAGCAATGTTCTAGTTTTCATTTAACTAACGAACCATTAGTCGATGCGATTAACTTAGCTAATAGGATTAATCTTGGCGGCCTTTCCCTGGCTGAAGGATGTCACGGCTTTCAAAGGCCGATCCTTTTTAGGAAACTTGGCGGCTTACGACGTGCTTATGGATGGCTGAAGTAGCAGTTGTGTCCTTAAAGTGTTTAAATAGTCGGCCTCCAGTCCCAGGCACTCCTAATCCCATCCAGTCGTTGCCTAAACCAATACGATGTATCTAATGCATCTTATCATTCTGTAATACGCAATTAATTAGGCCTGTTTAACACGCGTGGAGGTATAAAATTACGGTTTTAGGAGCAGCTAACTAAATTTGGGCAAGCAACGGCGCGCATATCGAAATTGTTAATCTGTTTACTTGCGGCATATCGTGTTTTGGTTTCGCTTTCGTTTGCACAGACGTTCGCCACATGAAGCAACTCTGTTCATAAAGGGTTTTAATCTGATAATTGAGCACTGCAAAGAAACTTGTTGTTGTTGTTGCCAGGGAAAGCCTTGGCAACGGACGTACGTCCCCTCTCGGGCGCCAGTATGAGCGTTGCTACGGCCAGGGGCCACTAGCGGTAGAAAGAAGAAACGCATCCTTCCTAATCTTCCCAGATACCAATGGGTGACTGTTGGTGGGCAAGCTGTTGCTATGACGACAAAAAAAAAAACCCGGGCCGTTTCCTTCCCCGATGTTGCTAACCGAACAGACCGATATTAATTTTGTTTATTTTGGAATTCTTAATAGGCCTACATTTTTATTTCCTCTGTAAAAATCTGTGTCGGTGTTCAGACATTTCGGAATAACTCAAAACAAGCCGTCAGTACTTAGCACAACGTGAAACCTGTCCTTACGCAACAAATACTGCACTGGCGCAGCCGGAGATGCCACCAGATTTTTAACTATTATCGTTTCGGTGTGAAGTTAGGCTTATATTTGTGTGATTAGGCCTATACTTTGTTGTGAGTTTAATTCCGGGCTTCAAACGTTGAACCTATGCCATTCCAGCTAAGTTGCTCTGATGACGTTATTTGTGAAATTTACCAAGCCCAAGGTCTAATCCCAAGGCCTAATCCCATGACGTCATATTGTAACGGCCCATTGTTACTTCAAAATTGATATTCATTGTTAATATAGTTGAGATGATGTTGTTGTGTTGTGTGATCAATTGTTGTAACAATATGTAGCATACAAAAGTCTGTATTTAATGCACGTCATCAATTGTAATGGCTAGAGCTCGCTTGGTCCTCTGCCCTGTTCCCCCAACAATTGGTGGTGCATCGAAATAGAATTCATGCCGCCACGATCCTCCAATCCACCCATACCCAAAGGTAATTTCGGCTTTAGTTATTAGAAATATTTCCCTTTTTGCCCCATTACCCCGAACTTAAATTCAACTTGGGCCACCCCTGTTGCCAGTGTACCAATGCCAGTGTAGCTGCTTAATTCGCCATTCTAACAGAATAATAACCCGAAATCTGTTATAATTCCAACTGACCTCAAACAAACTGACGCAAACTGACTGAGCAAACTGACGCTCCTTTTAATGATTAAAACATCACTTGAACTGAAACGCGAATATTAGCCTTATTCAGTCAGCAAACCTTAAAGGCCGGTTACCACCAAATTAGCATTGCAGCATTTAGGCCTATCGAGTTCTCTCTCGCTGGAAGCAAAGGAATGAACAAAGCAAAACTTTTAAACGTAACAAACAAGCCACGTGACTCCTTAATTATTGAGTAAAAATTTGGTACGCCCTCGTGCATCTGGAAACAAGCTATAAAGTTTAACGATATGAGTGTCACTAGATGGCGCCAGGGGATTTTCTATATATTTTTCCGTGGCGCCATCTAGTGACATCAGTGTCGTTAATCTTTATAGCTTGTTTTCAGGTGCACGAGGGCGCACCAAACTTTTATTCATGGAGTCATTGCGTTTAAAAGTTTTACTTTGTGCATTCCTGTGCTTCCTGCGAGGGAGAATTCGACAAGCCTAGATGCTGCAATGCTAATTTGGTGGCAACCGGCCTTTAATTTATTCAACCCGTTGCCAGTCCCCACCTTAACTGTGGTGTTGGTGTTGCAGAGCCGTCGCACGCACCAGAAATCGCCTCAACTTGAGTAATTAGGCCTATAATTGAGTAATTAGGCTTGTAATTGCGTAATTACACCTATAATTGCTGTTTTAGTCCTATAATTTAATAATTAGGCCTATATATTTCGCATTAGCGAATATCAGGGCTTGTAAATGTTTTTTTTTTTGGGGGGGGGGGGCGGAACTGGGTTGATCATGTTGTAACTATTGCTTTATAATCCATCCCTTGACACAAGGTCGTTTGAGAGAGAAGCTGTGGGTTTCGTTTCCCGGCTCCACGTCAGTTGGTTCATCATCGCCATAGAATCTTATTCTATCAAGCTAATGCTAAAAGGCGTTAACTTTCTGACACGCGTGTGAACAATGGCGTTGAGACAGGAGGCGAGACACGTGGTTTCTACCCCAGCCGGCCTTGGCTTGAAGTATAGCCATCACCTTCCTTGCTTACCGTGGCTTACTGCCTGAGGTGTTGTTCAGTGCACAGGGAAACGTCTAACATTTAAGCCAGATCTGTGGATTATGATGGAAAATCTCACACGATGCATGAATGGTGAACCGTTTTGCAGGTCACATTGCAGGTCTCCCCCCCCCCCCCCTCTCCCAGCCTTAATGACCGGACCATAACAACATCAAGATTAATGTAGGCGAATTAACACGGAAGCACATGTTCTGGAGTGCTGGAGGATGCGGCCATAGCGATTAAGGCGCTATGTAAGTGATCTGAGGGCGAACTGGGTAGCCGGTTCGAATCCGGGTTATTCCACTCCGACGAAACGTAAGTGCATAAAGGTGGCTTACTGAACTACGTTATTTATAGTGTATATTATAGTGTATAGTGTTTATAGTGCTGTTGGCTTATTTCCAATTTTCCTTACTATACATAATGTGTTAGGTTAGACAAAAGCGTAGGCTCTAAAAAGATACTTAACACACCTGGTAAATTGCATCTTAGAGCACAAGAAACAACAGTGAGTTGTGAGTTCGATCTCCCAAATCGTTTCTGAACGTATTATATACAGAGGAATATTAAACTATTTCTCACTTTAATTTAACAACTATTCATTTTAAAAATAATTAAGGTTTTTAAGGAAACAATTCAATGCAAAATAAAAGAATTCATTTTACAGTATAATATTGCACTCAAAATAGATATTTCCAACGATATTAAAGATGAGAATGACGTAAGAGAAATTTTCACTTTAAGTCTTTAAAACATTTTTTTACTCTAAATGGTTAAAACTTTATTACGGAAATGAAAAAATGTCGACTGGCTTTGTTTAAATAAGTTTGGTAAAGATCTAATTAAAATGTACAGTGTTATTAGAGGTAAAACTAATAAAATTTGTAATGAGAATACTGCTAAGAAGAAATATAACAAAAAAGGAGTCCAACCGAAAGGTGGATAACCGAAGAACTTGTGTCACTAAGCAAGAAAGGAAATTTAATGTGGAAACGTTTTAAGATAAGGCTATTATTGAAACCGTAAAGTTAAAAGTATACAATAGCTTAAAACAGAAAGAAACTTAACGGTAAACGAGTGTAAACAAAAATTCTTTACAAAATTGAATGATGATACAAATAATAAAAAAGAAAATATTTGGACTCAACTAAACAAATTAATTGATAAAAAACAAAAGATATCTTTAGACCAGAAATTTTAAAAGCATTTTAAGTACGATATTCCTAAGTCCTTCTTAGAACGATGCTCCCGTGTTGCAATGGAGACAGCGTTTGGATCATCTTTTCGGTTGCGTCATCGCATCTTGTTTCTTTGTCATTTGCTTTCGTAGCGCGTCGCTGGATGGCGTTGACGGTGATTGCGACAAGCGGAAACTACTTGTGAGCAAATAGGTGTGCAGCTCACACCACCTGCACATTTTGTCACCTTGATTATTCCTCAACAACATGTCCGAATTTAAATTTTCTTTCTTAAAACCACTTCTGGGTGTAACGCTATCAATGTAAAAAAAAAATCTGGGGTTAATTGGTACAATGGTTATTTTGTGATGCGGGTACAAAGCTCGCGTTGGGGCGGATTCATAAACGGAGCGTTCCTTTCGGCGTCGTTCCCCATCCCATTCAGTCGCACGGCGTATGCGGTTTGGTTATCAGCGGCCCATGTGGTCCTTACCTGCAGTCCAGTTCCAAACATATTTACAACAAACTTATTTATTATTTTTACTATTATTACTGCATGAATAACGGGAAGTTGCACCCTCAGCAAAGCCGGCAATGACACCAATTTTACTTCATTCAAAAACATCATTAATATAAATTAAGAACAACAAAGGGCCTAAAATGGATCCCTGCGGTATAGCGTAAGTAATTTTAAAGCAAACAAGGATTTTCATAATTAACCTTTCATAAATTGCGGTCTGTTAACCCAGCCAGTTGCAACTTCCCCATTCCATTCAATATCAGCTTCCTTATTAGCAATTTAGGGTCCACAGTATACTCAAAGGCTTTAGCTAAATCCATGAAGAATGTAATCCAAAAATTCGCCACCTTCGAAACAATCAATTATTTTTAACAATGCAATGCATGGCTTGAGAAGTTCTGAATCCAAACTGTTTCTTGCTAAGACTATTGTGCTTCTCAAGAAAACCATAAATAAGATCCGTTTGTGAACCACTTTTTTTCCCAGAATTATTGACAAAACAGGAAGAACAGATATTGGTCTGTAATCATTACTCATCGTATTTGATTACTAGGATAACCATAGCTCGTTAATTAACTCTGGAATCTTACCACTGGTTAAAAATTTATTGATGACTAGCAGAAGCCCGTGCTACTCACGGATGGTGTTGGGTGCACCGTTTGAAAAATTGGTATGGTCAGGTCTATCATTTATTTGTATGTAAATGTGTCGTTAAACTAAGTTGGTTTGAATTTTTTTATCTGGTTATGCTTCGTGAACAGGTATGACATAAGCTTTACTTAAGACTAAACCAACGCTGATTTTCGTTTGCTTCGCTCACGCAATTAGCGCACCCTGTGATAGCGTTACATGATAGCATTATAAAAGCTGTCTAAATGTGTCCTAAATTACTAAGGCAGTGATGGGCCGAGTTCTTTTATTTTCTTTACCTCCCCCCCTCATCCACCTTTCCATTGATGTAAGCGGTAAAACGGAAATAGAAGAGGAAGAGTTGGAAGAGGGGGAAGTGACGTAAAAAGACGGTGAAAAAGAGCGAGCGCATTCATTCTTTTGCACGGTAGCAAAGAAAAATGGCGAGCAGGTTTATTCTTTTGCACGGTAGCAAAGGAAAATGGCAACCAGGTTTATTCTTTTGCACGGTAGCAAAGAAAAATGGCGAGCGGGTTTATTCTTTTGCGAGGTAGCAAAGAAAAAAGGCAAGCGGGTTTATTCTTTTGCACGGTAGCAAAGAAAAATGACGAGCGGGTTTATTCTTTTGCACGGTAGCAAAGAAAAATGGCGAGCGGGTTTATTCTTTTTCATGGTAGAAAAGAAAAATGGCGAGCGGGTTTATTCTTTTGCACGGTAGCAAAGAAAAAGAGCGAGCTTTCAGCAGAGTGAAGGGTATTGTCGATTACGTTGTTGTTGTTGTTGTTTGTTTTTCGGGAGCATGAAACCAAACTGCCCCACGGACGTAGATCAGCAACAGATGATACATTGCGTCAAAATATTTCATTATACTTTAATAAACTTGGACTTCATCGAGTCTGTTCAACGTGACTGATTAGGGCGTCAAGCCTGCTAATTTAAAGGTTGAGAGTTCGAAAATAGGTTATTAAATTTTATTTTTGTTTTTATTGTTTTTCAGACGTGGCACAAGCGTTTTTTCGTACTTCGTGACGAGAGTACTGAACGTTCCCGACGCTTGGAAATGTTCGTCAAGGAAGCGGAATTCGTGAAAGGAGGAGAAGCTAAGTTCGTTCTGGACCTGGCGAACGTAGTTCACGTTGGGAGAACGTCTGACTCCAAAAGGTTTAGACAGGTGAGTAAAACTATAGGAAACACGATTACAGGGCGGAAACCTGACTTATTTCAGTTGCCTTTTGGACTTCAAGTCAGAATGAGCGGGGAACTGAATCTTGACCTTTGAGACAAACAGCCGAAGTCCTATACCGTGCAGCCATGCTGCCTGAATCTTTTCAAAGGGCTTCGGTCTCTGATCTCAAAGGGTCGACGGTCAAGGTCGTCTGACATTTATGCCGAAAAAGTAACGGAAATATGTTTGGATGTGTATTTATTTAGGAAGTAAAAATTAAAGGGTTCCGTGGTACGAGCGTACGTGTTATTAGCGTGCAAGCAAATTTCGTATATCCGAGCGCAAACACCCCCCCCCCCCCCCCCCCATCGTGTCAAATGCTTCACCACGTGACGTCGTTTTTATCCATTTCGTGAAGTCTTTGGCGTCTGTCGTTGTTACGGCCGGATTAAGGCGGGGACATTTTTTCCCAGGCCCCTAATTTCTGAGGAACCCCCAGCCCAGCTGAAAGCTTTATCAGCTAAACAAAATTTCTCTCATAATGTTTGACAATCAAACCTAAATAGAAAATTGGGCAGATTAGGAGCAAATATTGAGCAGTAAAATTCTAAAAGGTAAGATAAGAAGTAACTGACAAGTAAAATATAAAAATACCAAACTTCTTCTCCCTTCCCACAATTGTCTTCCATTTGTCCCTAGGTAAGAAGCTGTTTATGTAGAAAAGAACTATGGGAAGGGGAGGGGACCCCATATAGAATTTTGTCCAGGGCTCCGAGTAACCCTAATCCGGCCCTGGTCGTTGTCAAGTCCTGTTAATAATCAACTGAAACCTGTTGATTACTTTCACTGTAAAATTACGTTCACAAATGTATAAAAAACTACACCATACTAAATTACACGATGCTTAATTTTTAGAGCACAAAGTTTGTATTTTAACTTGCGAAGTTGTTATTTTTTTAAAACGCGGTTGTTAAAAGTTATTTTGATGAAAAAGAAAAACATTGCTGATAATCTGTTAAACAAGGCATTTTTTTTGTATTTACCCTAAGCAGATAAGTATATGAAACACCGACTGATGGGGGGGGGGGCTACTATACTATATCGAGATTTCGGTAATTCTAAAGCGTATGACGCAAGCAATCGTGAAACTCCGGGTGTGGGCTCGTTCTGCATGTGCGCTAGAAACACGGTGCGCTCGTAACACGTGTGCTAGTTATACGTGTGCTAGTATACTTCCCTAAATACGCGTGCTAGTTATACTTCCCTAAATCCCCCCCCCACCCTCCCTAGTCCAGACAGGCTTTGATGGACTTAAGAGACTTCAGAACTGGACGAACCACCTACATAAACACTGGCAGTTACACTGTTGGCAAAATGGAGCAAAGCGGTTGCAGACACAACCCGTGTTGGATTGGAGGCATCATTGTGGCTCATGTTTTGATTGTGTCATCGTATCTTGTTTCTTTGTCCATTTACTTTCGTAACGCGTCGCTGGATGGCGTTAATGGCAGTTGCAACGAGAGGTTTTCCGGCTTTGAATTTTCAGCAGACAACGCAGCCGCACATTTTGTTAGAAGGCATCAAATTTGGAGTCCGGTTGAGAATAAATGCTGGCAAAAATTTGAGCGCGCGTTACGACAGCCATCTTGGCAGAAATTTGAGCACGCATTACATTGATCTCGATATTCTTGCTGGAGCTGGTTTAAAAAAAAAGCTTAGACCATGGTAGTGATGGGCGGGGAAACCGGTTCTCACGGGTGTACAGCGGTACCAAAAATGCATCGTACCAAAAACTGTGTATTCTTAAAACACAGGTATTGTTTAAATTGAAAAAAGCGCTAAAATTATAACGATAGTCCATTTAAACCATGCGTAATGGCTGTTTGCCGTGACGTCACCATGAGTTAGCCAATGACGAACGAGAACAACGGCTGCTTGGCCGTCTGATTGGACTAGCCCAGTCACGTGATATGCACGTCACAGCAAACAGACATGGCGCGTGGTATAGTCATTGTGTTTTAGGGCTCAAAGCAGTGTAATAATCAGTTAAAAATCAACAATAGTAGAATTGGAATTCTAAAAAAATGCACAAAAGTGGAGCCATATTTACATAACTTTGATGCTACAGCCAGCGTTTGTTTAGGCTATATTTGCATTTCTACTTGGATAGCATGTTAACTACAAATTTTAGAAATCAGTTTTTTTACTGAATGTGTCATGAAACATGCATTAAGCTTAAATCGGGGGGGGGGGGGGGATTATTTCATTAAAACTATCGACAAAACACGTTTTTCAATCAAATTTGTTGTTATTATTTAAAAATCAGGTGTTGGTACCACTACACTATAATGCCAGATACCGTCTCATCATAATTACCGGGGTGCTCAGCCGGTACTGAAAAATGTTTGGTACCGCCCAACACTAGACCATGGACTTATATACTCTCACACTACGTGATAGTATAGTGCAGCGTCAAGTGACGTCATATTGGCTACGAGATAGCATCTGGAGGGCATAACTACAAGGTGCACTTGACTAAAATGTAATGGAAAACAACGGCACTTCTAGTCAAGGCAGTGCTTTGAGAGCGGTTTTCTTAGGCTTAAAAAAACGTTATCTCCAACAACAAAAATCGCGCGTTATAGGCTTAAGAAATCCAGTCTAATAGCATTAGCATCAGTAAGACGATCTTCTTTTCGCCCTCCAGTGCCCCTTGCAGCTAACCCAGTTACTGGCTCCACCATAGAGTTATACACAATAATACTACGTTATGTCACTGCTCTATACAAGTCCAGCTCATTGCTTAGACATAGTATTACAGCAGTTTTGGTTTTGGGTGAACTGGGTTTGATTGGGCATTGTGGCTAGTTAAACGATTGTGATGTCGAAGATCCTGGGTTTCCCACTTGGATTTCTCCAGCTATATTGTCCGTCTCGCCGTCTACAGTAGGTTAGAAAATCCCTGAAGGAATTGCCGTTCTCAGTAAACTCGAACTCAAGACTCGTTGTGATGATTTGACGGTTGACCTGATTAAGTTGTGTTTTTGTGTCCATCGCTATCATGAACAAAGAGGGACGTGCTCGTTCCTTATTGGTTGTTTTTCTCTTGTCTTGTTATTGGAAGTTCGTTTTCCTGCTGTACCAGAACAAATGACGTCTTTTTCTGCCGCTTATTCTGTGTCTTTGTGTCTTCTCTTCTGCTTGGCCTTTTATTTCATGGCAGACAATCTTTTTTGAAAGGAGATGAATTGTAATCCGTTATCCGCTACCAGCGGTGCACATAATTGGGATCGATCACTGAGGAGCAACTCATTGGCGTTGGGTGGAGGGGGGGGGGGGGGATAGTGAGACAACGACACCGAATCCTCATAACAGCAACAACACAACTCTGGAACCAGCCCATTGCAGCGACATAAAACTAATTTTTTATGGGGGTTTTCTTTTGGCTGTTGTCCGTTTCTCATAAGCGCCTGCATCAATAATTACGGGCTGCGTGATTCCTTTTATTGTTAAGCAAATATATATACAATAAAATGTTGCGCGAACATGAAATCGCTAAACAATTACTTTTTTGTTTGTTTTGGGTATTAAACTGTCGTTAACACCCTATTGTCCAGCACTACACTGGCTGTAGACAAAAGAAGGCTACCAATCAAACAAATAATTAGAACAGAATAGTATATTGTTTTATTGAACCAGGCAAACGGTACAAAACTCTGTATGTGCCCTCACCCCACAAGACCTAATGCTCGCATGTGGTGTGTTGGATACCGTAATAAAAATTAACTAAAAAAAAAAAAAACACAAGACTTTCAAAATGGCAACTTATGAAACAAATGCAAAGTTTGGGCGCATCGTAGACAAAAAAAATTACAATAATAGCAGTATAAAATTATTACTACCGTTATAAGCAAATGTAAAGTTACAGTTTTTATTAGCTATTTTTACTACCATTTTTCTTACTGTTTGTATTACTATTTTAATACTATTTTTAATTACTATTTTCAATAGCGACTGCAAAGTTACTATTATTAGCAAATGCAATTATTACATTTATTGTTAATAAATGCAAAGTTAAGGTGCATCGTGGAAAATATAACAAAAAAGTGATGAAAATATTTTTTAGCTTATAACTTTAAATAAATTTTCAATGGCCACCGTACTGATATTCAGTAGCCACCGAAACAGGTATTTCTGGAAATGATGAATTTTAGTAATATCTTTTATGTAGTTGGGTATGTTATTGTAAAATTTGCTTCCAAGGTAGTAGCTGCATTTATGCAGTTATACTTTTGTAACTTTAGGCTGAATGACAAAATTATTAGATTCACTCCTTGTGTGGTAGTAACTAGTGGTCGACCGAAACCAATGTTTTCACTTTCGGCCGAAACCGAAACCACTGCCGAAATCACTACCGAAACTGGCAATTCGGTTTCGGCCGAAACCGAAACCACTACCGAAATCGATCAATCAGTTTCTGCCGAAACCGAAACCACTACCGAAACCGGAACCAAAACCTAACCTGAAAAGTATCAATTTTAATAATTTGACAAAAAAGCAGGAATAAAATCATGAATGTGTGGCCTCCAAGCCCCTCCCTCCACCCCTCCAACAGAAATAATGTTTTAAAAATAAAAAAGAACTTGTCAGTCTTGCTACAAAACTTGAGGACTTTTCGTTTGTATTTTTTTTTTTTTTGTCACTACTCATTTTTTATTTTAAAAATTGTCTTATTTTATTCGTGTCAGTCCAGGGCACGGAAAAGGGCTTTTCATTCAGGAAGTAAGAGCTTTGATTGAAAGTATAAATAAAGACAAATGCAAGCGTAAATACACTCCAGTGCAACGAAGCCGTTTAAATATTTTGAATTTGGATTTAAAAAAAATTGTATTTATTATTGATGGGCATGGCAGATGTAAGCAGGATGTGATGGTGACCCCTGGATGTCGACACCTCTAAGCTACAGCCTAGTAGTCTGTACGGAAATTGGATACTGTCAGGAGGTAGAAGTGGTTTCGGCTTCACCGAAACTGAAGCATTGGATTCAGCCGAAACCGAAACCAGTTCATCGGTTTCGGCCGAAACCGAAACTGAGCTATTAACTTCATGGCCGAAACCAGAACCGTAATCGAAACCGAAAATTTGCTGTTGCCGAAACCAAAACCGAAACCGAAATTCGGTCGACCTCTAGTAGTAACCACCTGAATCGTTAACTTGTGCACACTCCTTCAAGTGATAGCATTCTTCATTTCAATTGCACATTATTAGAGGCTAGTTTCACTATTTTTTTACAACGCAAGGATAGCTGCACACCTTGCAGCTTAATGAACACAAAAATACCAAAAAATGAACTGATTTTGTGATTCGTGTAATTATTTAGAATAACTACTTTGCAAGCTAGCGACTCAATTTACCTACCTATCGATTCCTTTTGTCGTAAAACGTGCGAAAATCATAACGAAAACGTGCGCAAACGCTTATTTATTTAAGAAAAAATAATTAAAACACGTGAAAACTCTACTCACAACACGCTAGAAGCGGCCGCCATTCAACGCGATGGTACCGCAACATAGAAAACCTGATTTTGCCCATAACGTTACTAAACGAAAATTATCTCTTTCCAAGGAAGGCAGATGGTGATATTTGGGGTCGGAATCACAGTACGCAGGTGTAATCAGAAAAAGTATGACGCAAGCATTTGTGAAACAAGGAAGTGACATAATTTGTTCCTTGTTTCACAAATGCTTGCGTCATACTATTTCCGATTACACAAATTCTCGATGTATATAATAGTGCGCTTCTCTGCGGACAGTGTTCATACTGTAAAGAAATATTGGTATAAAAATAAAATGTAAACATAAAATTCTCGTATGCTTCAGCTATTGCGTCGCGTCGCAATTGAAGGTAATTTCCGTTTGCTGATGTTCTGTTCGAAATCAGGTTTTCTTTGTTGCGGTGTCATCGTGTTGAATAACGGCCGCTTTTAGCAGCGTTTTAACGTGTTTTAATAATTTTTAAAAAAATAAATAAGCGTATGCGCACGATTTCATTATGATTTTTGCACGTTTTACGACGAAAGGAATCGATAGGTATAGGTGCATTAAGTCGCTAGCTTGCAAAGTAGTTATTCTAGATAATTACCGTGATTTGAACCCTTTTTTTCAGTATCATTACTAATTTGTGTACACAATTAATTTGTGCTTACGCAATTTTATTCGATGTTGAGTCCACAGTTCATACATTAAAATCTTGGAAATGCGGTCATGTTTCATGCCTGCATTATTTTATCGCATTTTTAGGGAAGCTCCTTAAAAGGAAAAAAAATGATAAATTCCTCCACAACAAAAAAAAATATATTGCCGCACCACATCAGACGTGGCAGGTTACAAAAATAAAAATATAAAGCCGCCGGCGCGTATCGAGTTTTGGTTTGTACACTTATGAGAAACAAGGGATTTATTTTTATCGGCCTTAGTCTGGGAACAACAACGTTTGGTATTGGGGGGGTGGGGGTTTCCAATTTGGTTTGAAGGGGTAGTCGCTCCTCACTGTAAGGTCACGTGTTCGAACTCGCTTTAACTCATCCTAGCAGCGCTCCTATAGTATAAGATGTAGGCCTTTGCATTAAGTCAGGCATTTACGTCAAGCATTTAAATTGATCATCAAATGCTTTTTAAGGCAAGTACTGCGTCAGTGTTGCTTCGTGCATTTAAAACATTTGTCCGAGCGACTTTAGAATATGGCTCAGAAGTGTGGAATCCTTAGCTGAAAAAGGATTTTAGCAAAGTTGAAGCTATTCAGCGCCGGTTTACCAAGAGGCTGCGTGGAATGGGAGCCCTTACCTACAAACAGCGTCTTGAAGCCCTCGGCCTTGAAACGCTGGAGGAGCGACGTGTCAAAACTGACCTTAAATGTTGCTATAAACTGCTTATGGGTCTCACTGACTCTGGCCCTGATTCCCCTTTTCTTCTTCTTAAAGAAGGCAGGCCTCTTCGTTGACATCCCTTCCAACTGAATTGGGACACACCGAAGAAAAATTGTCGACACCATTTCTTTTGTGGCAAGGGTTGGCCGTATTTGAAACCAGCTTCCACCTGAAGTTGTCATGTCACCTTCCTTACACTGTTTTAACAGACTGCTCTGCACCCTTCAGCTGAGAAATTTTGCCGACTTCTATATTTTTAGTCTTGTGTCTCAATTTTATATTTTCAGTGTTTTTTTTTTCTATTTTTTTTTAGTGCATTTATTTTTTATAATTTTTGATTATTATTATTATTGCTGTGCATTTGTTTGGTATTTGTTTCTGGAAGGATGTAAATGGTGTTTCACCCATTTCTTGCCCTTTCCGTGCGGAATAAATTTCTTTGTAATTTCTTTGTAATAATAATAATAACAATTACCTGTTTTTTTCTACCGGTTTTCGACTATTTTCACGTAAAATGTATTTACAGTTCAGTTACCTGAACGTTGAAGACGAATAAAACTGTCAGAAAGTAAACAAACACCCGTTGCAGCGTCTGGGGAGTGCAGTAAGGAACAGTGCGCGCGACATGTCACGTGGGAGTATTGTTTTCCTCTCCGACACTGGTCTTCACTGCAGGCGCTTGAGCTACGTCGGGTGTTTGATTAATGTTTATATCTGCTCTTAAACAAGAGTGAAGAATTGCAGCACAATTCAAGTTAAAGTCAATAAAAAGCCCAAAAACGTGCACAAAGAAGCAAAAAAACACAACGTTTCGTGGATATCATGCACCCCGTTTTCAAGTGCAAATAAAATCAGGTGAAAAGCATCGTGCAACAAACAAAATTAAAAAAAACAAACTGAAAAATCGTGCTGTATGCAAGGCACAGGATACTAAAATTGTCTAAAAGCTTTTGTAAAAAGTTGTGCTGTTGTAAAACTTTTGTACAGCACAAAATTAATGCTGTAAAAAGCGAAATCAAAAGAATTGAGGCACATATACAACTAATAAATCTATCTAGGAAAGTGAAATTAAGTACACCTTGCAGAAGTACATGGCAAACGGCTACCCCTTCCACCTTCTCACAAAAATTATGGATTCGGCATTAAATCACAGCAATAAAACTCAACCTAAGCCAGTAAACTATCTGTTCCACACTTCCAAGGGATAACTGAACTAATTCGTACAAATCTGGCTGAAAGTAATTTCCGTCTCATTTCCAGCTACCACCCTAATCTCAAGCAACTAACAGTACCAGAAAAAAAAAGTTAATAAAAATGAGAAAATGCTTTCTAACAAAAAATGTTGTGTATATGGATTCCATGTTCCCATCCAACTTGCACAGCCACTTATGTAGGATAAACCAATCAGAAACTTCGCGAAAGAATTACAGCCCACAAGTCAAAAATTTTAAACTAAATCTAGCCACAAATTCTTTAATACAGAACTGTATCAAAACAGCAACTTCCCCCGGTCGGATGGAGACAGGGCACACTTCTGACCTGGAAAACTCGACTATTCTCTTCATTGAAACACAACAAAGGCCAAGAATTAAGTTAGAAACTTTAGTGATTTTGTCTCAACAACCACCAGTTCCATATCATACCCGACAATAGAAATATCAAAGAATATGTACCAATAATACAAGAACTTGGACTTTCTCAGTACAAAACGTAACTACCCCCCCCCCTCCCCCATCACCCCACGGCTCTTCACGCTCCTGTATATAAGGCGACTATGGCGTTAGCTACTCACTTCGAGCCTGCGTTTGCACGATCGAGGTCGTTCTGTCTTTAGCCTATTGTTGACCTGTTCCGACCAGGAAGCCTTAGGATTTTTACAAAAGTTTTTAGTAAAAATTTTAGCATCCTGTGCCTTGCATACTGCATGATTTTTCAGTGCTTTTAATTTTGTTTGTTGTACGATGCTTTTCAGCTGATTTTATTTGCACTTGAAAACGGGGTGCATGATATCCACGAAACGTGGTGTATTTTTGCTTCTTTGTGCATATTTTTGGGCTTTTTATTGACTTTATGTCTGCTCTTTGTTGAGCTTACAGACATTTTTGATGGGCTTCTCAAAGGCGTAGAGTGATATTCTGCATCCATGATGTAAACGAAGAAATACATGTATGGAGGAATACGACGAAATACATGTATGATCCTCTTCTATGCACTTAAGGTTTCCTAGCTACATCAAGATGCAGACAGGAATCCTTAAAGGGTTATACCTTCTAGCGCGATTTTTCTCGAACCTCCACATCAAGTACGACCACGAAGGTCTGTTGACTTACCGTTAGTCTTTCCCTTGCTAAAAAACCGTTTTAAAATGTAGCGTCTAGGAGATTTTCTGTTGAATATTGGGGATGCTTTGCGCGCCTACAGTGACCTCGAAGTTTTATCTGTGTGTGCGCAGTACTAATTTTAATCATTTGCTAGTAATTACTATGAGATCAAAAATCTTGAAGACTAATGCAGTAAGAATTAAAATTAATTATTCCAATAGATCGCCGAAGCAAAATTATAAGACACTAGTCTAGAAAATTATAAATTGTGATTTTAAAATACAAGAATCATTCCGGTTTGTGACGACACAATTAACGCGTTCGCGCTGGCTTGTCTGTAACGAGCAATGCCAACTGAGATAATAGCTTCGTTTTTCGCTGCGAGGAACGAAGCTACTGACTCATTTAACCTTGACTATAGAGCAGTGACATTTGTCGCCATTCTGGCACCAGTATGGGTTTTGGAGGGCATAACTACAAGGTAAAAACAACGGAAGAGCGGATTTCTTAGGCTTAAAATAACGTTGTTTTCTCCAACAACAAAAATCGCGCGTTTTAGGTCTAAGAAATCACTCTTCACAGCATTGGCTTCAGTATGACGCCCTTCTGTTTCTCTCTGCAGTGCCCCTTGCAGCTAACCCATTAAATCTCCAGCATAGAGTTATATACAATAATACTACGTCGTGGCACTGCTCTATGGTAAATGCGCGGATGCGATCAACGCGTAGCTGTTATAAGGCAGGCGGTATGTTGCTTTAATGGTTATTTCATCCAAGCGTCATTAGGACCGATCAGACCAGATCAGAAATTGTATGCACCTGCCACGCGTCCGAGGGGTCTGACAAACCCGGATATAGTGTACGAGATTAGCAAATCCGAAATCACTACAATAGATTTTCAGATTTGCAAATTTGCAGGGATTGCGCGGATTTGCGCAGATTTGCAGAGATTCTCAAGATTTCCACGGACTGCAAGATTTGCACAGGTTTGCAGGATTTGTCCAGATTTTCAAGATTTCTCTTGGAGTTGCAGATTTCATGACGATTTACAGATTTGAAGATTTCATTTAGCTTTGCTGATTTGCAGTGATTTGTGTGGCTTTGCAGATTTTACTGGATTTGTAATTAAATTAACAGATTTCGTGTTGATTTGCAGGATTTATAGAGAATTATTGCAGATTTGCAACGATTTGCAGGTTTCACTTGGCTTTGCAGATTTCAAGCAGATTGCAAGCAGATTTCGTGTTGATTTGCACTGATTTGCTATGATTAGCAGGATTTACAGAGATTTTCAGATTTCACAAAGATTTGCAAATCTGAAATCAGAGATCGTAAGAGATTTCAGCCTTTGTCGGACCCCTCGCACGCGTCCCTTAGCCACAACAACAACCAAGTTCACTCAACCGTTTCCGGTTATTTCCGGTTTAGAGTTAGACTGAAATTTGACATCCATACTGCCCAACACAGCAAGTTACATTTGCTGAAAGACCTATATATAATAGAGCGACTAATTTTTCCGTTGCGTCTCTGTTGCCAGGCTTTTAGTCAGTAAGTGGGATCGAGTGTTATGGTTGGATTCCGGAATGGCACGCGCCGGGTTTTAGCGGATTTCCGGATCAGAGACCCGGTTGCGGAGGTTGAGGTCACGCGCAGAGTTGGATGACGTCACCCCGGACGGAACGTGGAGGTCTGTCGAACCACAATAGAAATCTTGAACACATTGCTTTTGAATTTCTGAAGCTGTTAAAAGCGTAAAAGCCTGTACTGAAATGTTTTGTTTTTTGTTATTTTTTTTAAATTTAAAACTTCACAAGTCTAGTACGTACCCATTACGAAGCATGGCTCGTGTGTGGTGGGGGTTTCAAAAAATATATTATTGAATGAAAACTTAAGAGTTTGTCACGTTTTTTGTTTGTTTGTTTGTTTTCGTTGACGTCAGAAACGCGAAAAAATAACACAACAAAAATCAGTTTCAAACACAGGGGACAAACATTTTTCAAACTAGAAATTGCCAAACAAGAATTTCAACAAAAACACTATAACTTGGGATCGGTTAATAACCAGCTTTGATTTCTTTTTTATTATTCCGATTTTGTCTCTTTAAGTCCCACAAATTCGCAGGAATGTACGACACAAAACCGTACGAATGTAGTAACCTGGCTGTTAACACAGGCAGCAAGCTAGTGTTCTTCATGTTGTAATCCTTATCGTTTTTTTTTTTTTTTTTTTTTTTCGTTTTTCAATCTTTTTCCCTCATAATTTTTTTTTATAATTATCGTTAAAATAAAAAAAATTTAAAAAAAAAGCTTATACAAACACAAATGGTTTTTTCCCTTAATGGCGAAGTCGTTTTTTGTTCATTTTCATACATATTCTTTAACTATCTAGTCTGAGACGTAATCAATGCTTCACTGATTGACAAGAAGTCGGTTTCTGGGTAAACCATATACGCATTGTGTTGCAACGTTGGAACGGAGCCCCTTTCTAGGGTCTGGTACCATGCAGGGCGTGTTGTTACACCCCTACGGAATTCTTAAGGTGTAGTTTGGCACGAACCTTGCAGGAACCGCTCAAAAAAGAAATCTGCAACGTTAGAGCACGTGATATGGAAAAGGTTAGAGGTCGGAAAAGAAGCATAGATACGAAGAGTATAGGACAGAGAGAAAGGTAAATCAAACGGTCCATACTGCTTCTTTATTATAATATGGGGTAGCATCATAGCAGTGGTACAGTAGATCCTAACCAACCTCATAATAATTTCTCCTCATACTCCTGCCTCTCAGGATAGTGAGACTCTGGTGGACGTAACAAAAAATTATCGTCCAACTGGGTAGAAACTGGTTAACTCTCATAACGGCTCATGACGACTTTTTAATCCTCCTAAGGAGTACTCATAGAGGATCATAGGTCAGATCTCAACATCTTGTGGATTCGGGGTGAGGCTTTAGGGTAGCCTAAACAATATACCTTCAGGCCTATGAGGAGAAAAACAACATGGTCTACTTGACGGAGTACAACAAAGAAGGGGGAAAACAATGAAAAGTTTGAACGAAAACATGAAGAAAGAAAATGGCTGGCTGTTAATGACTCCCCAGTCCTTGCCAGACCCGTTGCTATCGCAACAAATATTATTATTATACATATAAAGATGCAAAAATGTCGAAGCAACAACGCATAGTGCGTGCTGTACAGTGAAGGAGGCTTTGGTGACGAGCGTTGTCAATAATAAAATTCTTAAAGCAACATCCGGCCTGCCTTATAACAACCACGCGCAGTCATGTGTCCGCGCGCTGCCGTCGCGAGATTCGGCGTAGTAATACTGCAACGTCACTTCCGCCCTCGATTTTTCGTGATCACGTGAACGACGTCTGGCCTAGCAGACGAATTGCGGGCCACGTGACAGCATTGACACAAAAATTTTGTCGTCACGACCGAGACAATGAAACGTCATGGTTATTGTAGGCGCGCAAAGGATCATATACGTGCGGGACGCAGCAAATAAAGTCACCAATATTCAACAGAAAATCTAAACGGATTTTTAGCTAGGGATTGACTAACGATATGTAAATGAAACTTTGGGGCCGTATTGATGTGGAGGATCGAGAAAAATGGCGCTGAGAGGAATGACCTTTTAAGGCTAAACACCGTCGCTTGAAGAGTGGCAAAAAGAGGACCTTGAAGGACTGAATTACCTGTGCAAAGGTAAGGAAGAGGTAATCAAGTGTAAAATAGTGTAAAGGTGAGGAACATCACTTCACACATTGCGTATCGAACTTGAAGTCATCGCAAACTTAAACTGGTGGGTGGTCAATGGAACACGCTTTAAATCTTTCATATAGATGGCAAATAGCAATGGTCCCAGTACTGACCTTGAGGTACACTACCAATAATATAAGACGGGGTGGAAAAGGAATCGCTGATTAGCATCCGCTGCGATCTGCTCCCGAAAAGACGAAAACCATTTCGAAAGGTCACCAATTAGATTCCCAACCGTTCAAGTTTGCAAATCAGTTTCGAGTGGATCATGCCAACTCCTCTTCAGTTAGTCACTTCAAACTCTGAATAGGGCAACGGGTTACTCAAACAATGGCCATATAAATTTGTTGTGTTATAGTATAGAGCAGTGACACGATGTAGTATTATTGTATATAAGTCTATGCTGGAGCATTAATGGGTTAGCTGCAAGGGGCACTGCAGAGAGAAACAGAAGGGCGTCATACTGAAGCCGATGCTGTGAAGAGAGATTTCTTAGACCTAAAACGCGCGATTTTTGTTGTTGGAGAAAACAACGTTATTTTAAGCCTAAGGAATCCGCTCTTCCGTTGTTTTCCCCTCCATTTTTATGTTGTGCACATTATGTTGTGTCCTCCAAAACCCATACTGGTGCCAATATGTCGGCAAATGTCACTGCTCTATACGATGCAAGTAGTCGGTTTCGTTGGGTCAAAGTCAGGTATAAGAGAAGATTATTCGCTTTGGCATACTGAAACGCTTTCCAAATATTAAAAGTAATTTACATCAGTAGGCACACCAGCATCCACTGTGCTGGTCCACAAGTCAATGCATGCTGGTAAGGAACCGAATTGGTCGTCACTGATTAGATGTTTTCTAGTGCAGATATGTCGGAAAGACTGATTTCACAATTGATTGCATAGCCACGATTGATTGCAGGGAATCAGGGTAAAAAGCAATCGGCCTGTAATTTAAAGGCTTTACCGCGCGCATCTTCCTTCTTCAGAAACGGCATTACATTTGCAGTAATCAAAACAGCTGGGAGCCTGCCTAATTTGAAGCAGAGATTGAAATGAAGAAAAGTGGTAAGCGAATGTCATGGCCAATTTGTTTATATATAAAAAAAACTAGCTGAGGCCCGTGCTACGTACAGGTGGTGTTGAATGCACGGTTTGAAACACTGGTTAGGCATGGTAGCTCATGGTATGCC
>JAHWFP010044642.1:0-11470 GCA_023313725.1 Lithobius niger | reverse complement strand
GCAGTCTGAAGGCTTAGAAATTAATTTTCTAAAAGTTAAAAAAAAAACTTAAAATTGTGGATCTGGATTCAAGAAACTCTTGAACTATGCAAAAGCTCTTTTGCTTTTCCTAAAATGAATAAAATTGATTTTCTTTTTAAATTTCAGCTCCGAAGTAGTGGATTACTTTAATTTGGCCATTCGTCGAAATTTATTTGGGGAAGTACCATTAGCCATGCTTATAAAGGACGTGATGATGTTTTGGTGGCCAAAGAGTGACTCATTCCAATGCAGGGGAAGGGGGGGGGGGCAGTAGGATGGGGAGCCTGGCAAAAATCGTTTGGCAACGAAGGGAGTTTATTTTTGTGACAACCATGTTCGCACTTTATTGGTGCGGTGTGGGGAAGGCAGTATGTGAGCTAGCACAACGCATAGTTTTATTATTATAGTATTCACAATTAAGAAAAATTGCGAAGGTTGTAACCCTTAAAGCCTTGTATAAACATTTCCATGGTAATGAAAATTTAAAACATTTGACGAAAATGAATAGGGAAGATAGGTTTTGAAGAGAATTGGTAATAAAGTTAACCTACAACGCCATTGTTTTAGAAACACGCAGTCTGTATCCATAAAGAAACTGAAATCAGTTAGAAATGTTAGTAATAAACGGAAAAAAAAAGAAAAAAACTAGAGCTAACATATTGTGAACAGCTACGAATGACAAGTGAGCAGCAATTACGACGACAATTCCTGGGCTCACGATGGATGACACGAGAAGTTTTTTTTCTTCGTAATTGCTGCTCACTCGTCATTCTTAGCAGTTCACACTGTTGGATGTAATTGTGCTTTTTCATTTAATGCCGTACCCATAAAATAGGCATGCCAGTTATTCCTCTTGGTGTTTTGTGTGTACGTTCCAACCAATCAAAATAAATTGTAATGGACTGAATATGAAAAACCGAATAGAACTTTGATATTGACTTTGTAGGTAGTTTTCGGTTATTCAAATTTAAGGTGTGGGTCATCGAAAATTTGGAGGTCACATTTTCACACATAAATATTAAATAATGACCTGTCCCCTAAATAAGAATTTTCTCCCTCGTAAACTAATAAACTAATTTGTTTTTCATTTATTATTATTATTTTTTTTTATGTGTCTGAGGTTATTTTGAGGGAAATCGGTAAAAAGGTAAAACCGATATTGGGAAAAATTAAAAGTAAAAATTGTAAAAATCAAAAACGTTTGTAAATTGCGTGAATTTTATTCTTTTCACATTTAGGAGAATTTATACACGCAAGACAAAATTTACGAAATTACTTTTTTTTTTTTACAATTTGCATTGACAGTTCAACCAATTACCCAAGTCAAAAGCGTTTCCTTTGTTTCCTTCAAGAGTTCTTTATTGCTCTTGATCCGCGTTGGCTTAAATCCTTTCGTTTTGGCTCGCAGCAGCCGTTACACTTGTGTGGGCGAAGGATGTGTCATTAATTCCATACTTGGCTTGGCCAGTCGTTGGACTAACGGTCTTGTCTGTAGAAGTCACCCCGCCCAAGGCAAAAAGGAAATGCCACTAAAGTACCTACTAGGAAGAGAGAATAGGAATAAACAATCGGAAATAATCGGAAAAAGTGGAATTTCCCAGGAGTAAACCTTTGCTACATTTCCATAGGTTTGAGTGAATGTAACTAACCGTCTCGTATGAGGGGAAAAAACTGGAAAAATTAATGCGTTAGCAACCTTTAAATAATGACGATGTAACGATGGAATGTTGCAAAATAGAGCCCAAGAAAAAAACAATGGATAACTGGTCCTTTCTACACAGTATCACTGGTGTGGATTAGCTAATACACCTACACAATCTGTTTTCTGTTCAAAATGGGTTTACTCAAACACTACACTAATAAATGAAAGTCGTCCCTTAATTAGGAACACTAATTCACTAAAGTGAGTTAAACATATTTTTGTAATACGAACAAATGTGCATCTCATTGTGTTCCTTCATGTGTTGCAAGTGTGACGTACTGTAATTTAATATGCAACGGAGTAACCAGGAAAATATTTCAAGGTCTCTCAATAAAGTCAGCTAGGGGAGGGGGAATCTGAGGAAGCGCTGTTAGCTCTCCCAGTGGGGTCTGGAAAGGAGTTTTCTCCGGCTTCCGGAGAGCACTTTTGTCACATATTCTTGAAGAATTTATTTATCATTATATCGCGTGATTTTGGTTCGTTGATTTGGGGGAAGGGTCTGGCTGTCCTGGACCTTCGCCCCCCCCCCCCTCCCCCCTCTCTAATCCACCGCTGATAACATGATGCATAATGTTGATGAAGAATATCAGAATTCTTGTACTGGCCCAATAACCTGCAGATAATCCGCAGAATGGAGACAAAGTTTAATCTACGTAAGCAAACACCCATCTTAGCATCCGAGGACTATAGTGAACACTATTCTGTTTGTTTATTTGTCTTCTCGCTGCAGTTTCGTTTCTATTCATTTAATCTACAGAAAATAGGAAAGTGAATTGTAACCAATATGCAGAAAATAAGCGCGCGCACAAAATTAAATTGCAAATCTAGATTCAATTTTCTGCAAAAATATACACGTCTCCTAAAAAGTACTCTGCAATATTTCTGTAAAGTATTTTCAGCTGCGTTTATTTCTGTGTTTCTTCCTTAACCTAAACATTGCTATCCGTTGCATATGGCCTGGACAATTTAAATAAAGACTGCTGCATATTTTATCTCCTTTGATTCAGTGATTTTCAAGTGGCTAGTGTTTAAGTAACAGACAGAAAACCAAATTCAGTAACAGACTGAAAACCAAATACAGCGGAGCTACCGGGGGCTAAGGAGGGAATATGTCTGGAGAAGGGTGGGGCTGAGAGAAACTACATATATCGCCGGGGGGGGGGGGGGCACAATTATTATCGCGTGCTTTGCTCACTCAATCAGCACATCCTTTGATTCATGTCATTATTACCTATTTCTGCTAGCCCTATCTGTGTTGCCATGTTCCCTTTCCCTTATATATAAGTGTTGAGTGGATGAATGGTTTGTAGACTTGTAAAGCTCAATCAACCAATCAATCTTAGAATGGTAGTCTTAATCTTATGGTTTGTATTGTTGCTTAACGCTCTTCTTCCGAGTCTACGAAGTATGCTAACTTTTTTATGTAAATAGATAAATATACGCAATAAAGCTGGCATGTTTTGTTGTCGTTTGATAATCAGTGCTGTTTTGTTTCATTGTTTTTTGTAGTTACCATGTTCTACGTAGTGATGTACAGAGCATACGACTGCAGGTCACGGCTCTGAATAAAAAATTTGAATTTGAATTCTTTGAATGTTACGCTCGCCCTTTTTCACCGATAGCAGTCAATGCAACAAAGTGTGACTTCTGCATGGTTTTCTATTTAAACAATTCAACTGACATCCCGCATTTAAGAAATGAATAGTAAATCCGTTATTTGTAGCACGGGCTACTGGTTAAAAATCAAGCCATTATGACCCGGCTACTAAAACATTTTAGAAAGGAGATTCATAGGTATCGATACATATAAAGCGTGTGTCTGACATTAAAAACTGTAAATAACATCTCATTAATGCTTTTATCATTATTCTTTAACAAACCTAAACATGGCGGTAATCATTATTAAATAAGAATTTTTTTTTTTAAATCTAGCCATTTTGAGCCGGCTACTACTCGAGACCCGGCTACAAGAAGGGACTGGCTACTACTAATTCCTGATTGGGAAAACGCCCGGCTGAAAACAGAGACTGGCTACAATTGACGACCCTGTCAAAAATAGAGGATTTAACCGTTTTGGCCATCCATTTTGAGAGGCCTCAAAATTCAAGACTTTGCATGATTTTGTTTTAAACTCAGATTGTTTCATTTCTGTTCTCGACTACGAGACAATTCAAAGGGTTTCAAAGGGTTAACCACTCCTGGTCATCTGCCCGAAGCCCTAAGGCCCTACGAGACAGTTTTTACGCTGGCTAATAATGTCACTTGGCGACAAAGAGAGAGAGAGCTCGTGCACTGAAATTGTTGATATGCACGGTTGCGTATTTCTGGTATTGCTTCGCGAAAAGTGCTGACGACTTTTGCTAGCAGGGCCGTGCCCACGGGGGGGGGGGGGGGGGGGGGCTCTAGCCCCTGCCCTCATGGCAAACTGAGCGGTGGTGTAAATGAGCCTTAAAAACTTCAAAAAAGGACAATAAAGGCTAAGAAAGTGGTGCAAAGATTGGCAGAGATAGTTAAAGTCCCACAAATGGGGGTTAAAACAGCAAAATAATTTTTAAAATGTCCCCAGAAAAAAGTTTGCCCCTTTCTCTCGGGGGCCTGTGCACGTCCATGTTTGTTAGTCATTACTCTATGGATCTTAGTGATGTGATGTGATCGTGATTTGCTATCTTCTGAAACGATAAGGATGATGATGATTAATTGTTTTATTTACCCAGGGAGCCTTGACCCAAAGTCATGCCCCCCCCCCCCCCCTCGCCAAACTTAGTGCAACCACTATACCATTACACACACAATAATAACACAATCTCCACAACCTCACATCCTGTACTCACACCTACATCATCAAACACAAACCACTGTAACTACTCTGGCAGGACACAACCGCTATCCCGGCTGAACATAGTGGAAAGGAGGTATGGTAAAGGATCACAATCTAATATCCACCCCTTGCACAAAACGAACGACTTTTCGCAGGTGCACTGCGGGTGCTAGGGCCTGACAAGAGGTCACCGATCATAGGCAGAGTTTGCATGCCAGATGCCAGACAGCAATGTCTCGCGTTGCGCCCGGAATGCCGTACACTCAAATAGCAGTTGCTCACGATTCATATCCACCTGACAAACATCACAAAGTGGCGATTCTGTCCAACCCAGACGAAACTGATGAGCACGCAAGAGCGTGTGCCCTGTGCGGAGGCGGGAAAGAATCTTTGCGTCTCCCCTTGTAAACCCATCCAATGCTGAAAACCAGGGACATACCGGCTGAACCACATACAGTACCCTCCCTGTCTCTGAATGATGCCACACCCCAATTCACATCCGTGCGAATTCAGAAACAATTACCAAGTGCCGGGACCTCGGTGATCACTGAATCTGCATAGTCTCGACCACGGAGAGCTGTGCCAGCCTGGCTAGGCCATCAGCTTGCTCGTTGCCTGGTAGGCCAGCAGGCCCCGAACCCATTCAAGGACAAGAACACCACGAGAGAGAGCAGAAAACATTTTCTTACAAATTAAATAAACCAGTGGGTCCGTCATGTCCAAAGTGACACACGCCTTCCGCCACGAGAGAGAGCCACGAGAGAGAGCAGAAAACATTTTCTTACAAATTAAATAAACCAGTGGGTCCGTCATGTCCAAAGTGACACACGCCTTCCACAAGATCGCTAACGCTGGTTGTGAATCAGTGAAAATTCTAACAGCTCCTAATTCCAGGTCCAGGATCTCATCAAGAGCAGGCGATATGGCACACAGTTACACGAAGTACTGGACGACACCTGGGTCAAATGAAGCGCATGGAAAACCTTCAGGGATGGGATGGCAATCCCTACATCTCCCGTACCAGACTCATATACAAAAGAGGCATCACAGTACCTCACACCATGGCACACCCCCATTACCCCTGCAGCCTTCCTGGAACAGAGCTGGTAGAAGGTCAGGGCACCACGACCATGGACTGAACGGGCGTACCACAACAACATCCAACGGCGAGAATGTGACCACATCCAACAAGAGAGAAGCGCCAAGACCTGGTGGACCCAACAAGGAGCGTGCAACTGGTCCCAACCCTTGGTAATCTAAGAGCACTCTGCCCACAGGATCCAGAGCCTCTCTACTAATGTTTCGAACACACAGCGCCACAAGCAACTCGCTAGCACGAATATGTAGTGGTGGCTGACAGCTCTCTATCCACAACGCCTGTACGGGCGTCCTAACTAAACTCCCCGTGATCACACGAAGACAGACATTAACTTCAACTTGAAGAGAGCGGAGGTGACGTTGATACGGACACTGCACGGGAAGATGGTAGTCCATCACCGAACGGATAAACGACTTGTAGGCTGCTAGCAGCGACCCTCTCTTGACCCCAGCAATTCTGACAAGCCGCTTAACAACCGATGTGCGTGCCCGTACCATGTCACGAAGCCAGTTCGTGTGCATCGTCCACTCTAACCGGTCATCCAGTCTCACTCCGAGATACTTCACCAAAGGCGACTGTACAACTACTACTCCATCCACTACCACAGATGCTCGCAACCTCTGCCTCTTCATTGCTCTAGAGAACATAACCAGTTCAGTTTTAGCCGGTACCAGAAACAGACCTCTCTCTGCGAGTCGTTCGGAGGCCAGGTCAATCGCTTCTTGGGCACACTGGCAGCAACCGTCAACGTCTTCACCCTCAAACCACAACAACGCTATGTCATCGGCATAGCACACTGCATTAGCTGTCTGTCCCATTTCCATTGATGGCAACTTCAAACAGCGTAGGGCTAAGACAGCTTCCCTGTGGCAATCCCCTGTTCCTGCTTGATTCCTGTGACCAGAACCCGTTCACTCTGGTTGCAAACCGCCTGTTTCCGTGGAGCGCCGTAATGACATTAACTAGCGTCTGACTAACTCCCATTCTGAGAAGGCTGTGTTGGACCCAGAGCAACGCTACCATATTGTATGCCGCTTTTATGTCTAGAAACAGAGCGACAACGACATGCCCGTGCAACCAGGCCTGATGAATGCCAGTTAGAAGATACATGATTGCATCCTGAGCGGTTCTGTTAGCCCTATAGCCAAACTGCGTCGGGGCTAGGAAACTGTGAAATTCTAGGTGCCAGTCCAAGCGACGAACAACCATCCGCCCAAAGACTTTCCTCAGACATGACAGCAAGGAGATTGGCCTATAACTCAACAAGCTATACCTGACAGTGCCTGCCTTATGAACCAGGATCATCGCTGTAAATAGCCATGACTCTGGTACCGGGGAGCCATCCAGTAAAGTCTGTAAAAGCGCAACACGCTCACGTGTTGCCTCGGATGTCAAAGTCCTGAGCACGGAGTACCGCATCCCATCTATCCCAGGGGCACTGCTGTCTCTGCATTTTGCTAAGGCCGCCATAAACTCCAACACATCCCACGGCAAGTCAGTAGGGAAATCACTAACCCCTCTCCCATCTGAGGGTCGGAGGGGAGGGGGTAATCAACTGGCCAGGGCATGAACACTGGCAAAACGCGAGTTGAACGCGTCTGCCATTGCACCATCCCTCAAACAACCTTGTTGGCGATCTCAAGATCATATATCCATGTCACCTTTTCATGCGGCGAAGACTGGTTCAGAATTCGCCACGCTGCATTAAGAGAGGGAGAAAGATCTACTTCCGAGCAAACACGTGACGGATAGGTCTCACGCTCTACTCTAATCAAATATGCAGACTCCTTCGAGATTCCGCGATACATGTGCACAAATAGTCGCAAGGACGATGTTTCCACTGGCGAAATGCACGACTGTGATCACGCACCGCCACAGTGCACACTATAGTCCACCATAAGGGATTAGTTCGAACAGTGGCAGCTCATGAAACAAAATGTTAACAATGATGTTCGAACAGTGCTTTCAGTCTCTGACAATTTACGCGTGGTCGTGCGGAATGTGGTATTGTTGGGAGGTGTATGAGCGTATCCTTTTGCGCAGGCTTTTAGACATTTGAGCCCAGACAACATTATTAGAGGCGGTAGCCTTTACCATGTTAAAGCTGAAATTTAATTCCTCCACTGTCTTTCAATATTTCCACTCACATTTAGTATAATAGCTTTGTTGGACTTGAACATGTGTACAAACTTTTATTAACTTCCGATTTGGCACAGCAGAGATCTGGACTTCTGGAATCGTGATTTTCATTTTGAGCTTGTTGGCATGACACGTTTCTGCTATGCTCTCTACAGATCAAACTATTAGTCCTATAAAGACTATAGCATCATATACGTGCATCCCACTGTAAATAAAATTCGCCAATATTCAACAGAAAATCTCGTAGACGCCACATTTTAAAACGGTTTTTCAGCTAGGGATTGACTAACAGGAAGTAAATAAAACGTTTGGGCCGTACTTGATGAGGAGGATCGAGAAAAATGGCGCTTGAAGGAATGTCTTTTTTAAGATAAGAGTAAGCTTGTAGATTAAGCAGGGTAAGTCGTTTATCAGTGAGAACTTGGCGTGTAGACTAAGTTCTATAAATCAATCAATCAATCAAAGAAGACAGGTATCTTGGTGTGCTGTTGGACTCTCAACTTAGGTAAGGTTGCTGCTGTGAAGAGAAGTGTCTTTGATAAGCTAAGGACTCTTAAGGCATTGCCACCTTGCTGCCAAGCGTTCAGTGGTCTCTTCCTTCTATGAGTGAATATTAGAGCTGGTGTTGATTTCCACCTCCTTTTTTGGCTTGCTCGCGTCTTGCCACTGATTGTCTGCAGGTCTCTGTCATTGAGTGCCTGCGTGTTGTCATTGACTGTTGTTGTTTGATGCACACCCAGCGTTCGCCATAATGCCAGAAGGAGAGAGGGACAATTTTGCTAGGTAAATCCCATCGGAAATTCCTAGGATTTTTTACGTGCCCCAATCGGCACGAGCATGAGACATCACGGGGTTCTTCTCTTCCGAAAAACGCCAGGGTTGGCTAAGGCCAGACTCGAACACAGGACCTCTGGGTACACGAGTAGGTCAAGCTAACCATCGGGCCTCTCACCTTGCCCCATTGTTGTCATGACTGTCTTCCTTCGACCCCTGTTTCTCCTCTTCTTGTTGAAGCTGGTAAGATTCCTGTACATCTCCAAGCTGTTCAGCTTGTAGTGGGTCTTTGTCTCCGCGGTCTGAGCCAAGGTATCAAAGATATCGTAGGCCGGGTTCGGGCTGACTACCACTCCTCGGGTCTGTTAGTTCATGCCAGTCTTGGTCTGGGTATTACTCTACTTCCTCACCCTTCTTTACATAGTTTCTCGGAGCAAAGTTTTTTTGGGACGCTGGAGATGCTTTACATGTATTAGTGCGGTGCTGATGGCTTACATGTCTTTTTCTTGTATGTCTTCCTTTAGTGCATTAAGTTTTCTTAAGGCTTGCAGCCTTGCATCCATATTTAATACACTTAAAGTTTTTTTTAACACTAATTTCTTTGAGCTTTTGTTCTTGCCCCACCCCGTTCATGGTGCAAAATTGTTGTTTCTCCTCCCCTCCCATCTGCTGTTCACGTTTTTGTGATGCTTCTTTCCATCGTCAATGCTGGGAAGGTGTTGTGGTTGTTTTAACCCCATTCTGAAGCTGAGTATGAGTCACTTGTGACAGTAGAGGAGTTGGTTGGAATTTGGAATGACTGAAACAATCAATGTTTGTTATTTAGGCCCCAGTTTACTCCTACCTTTGCACCGTCCCTTTGCACAGGAGTGGCGAACCGGACTACGTCAACGCTTGGATGCTGTTTCGGATGCCTCATCCACGGCTTCTTCAAGCAGTTGATAATACGTCTGTTTGGCTCCGTTCTTCTAGATGATTCTCGTTTGTCCCTCAGCCTCAGCCACGTCCACACACCGTAACGTGTGTGGACCGACTGATCTTGATGACACATAAACCTGCAATTTTGTAGGCGGGAGGTTTCTGTGTCATAGAGTTATTTTACCGCGCGTCGTTGCAAACGATACCAATTTGCCACTATGTTCCCTCAATCCTGAAAAGATTCCTTCCGCTTGGTCTCTGGTGTTGTTTTGCTGCAATCAGTGGCTCCAGACAGTTGCAAAACAGACAACCTTGGTAGCTTCCCTGTGGCTTGGTAGTTAGCCCCCAATGTTGCATCCTTCATTGCCCGTTCAAGCAAATATTCTCCCGAATCAATTGGTTTCTGATCCTCCAGGCAGGTGGTCTGCTCAACATCACCTCCAAATTCGTCCTCCCATGTCGTTGGTGGAATGCAGCCCCACATGTTAACCGGGTTTGACATCCATGCTGCGTTTGCTTCCCAATATCTGTGTCGTCTCCTCTTTTTCCTCTTAGCCATGGCTCGTTTTGTGATGCTGTATTGAAGGGGAAAAAAACTGTGCCAAAATGAGATTCCTTCTCAGTTCGCTGTGATCCAAAATGGTCCAAAATGGTTTGCAAACGTCTCCAAACGTACGTCGCCATAAAGCCTCGTGTGGGATATTAGCCCAAAAGGTACCAAATCCTCTCCTAAAGTGTCTCACAGGTGCCAGTATTGGGTTCCAAAGCCCAAAGTTGGAGTTTCTCTTCCACGTCAGAGAAAATAAATTTTGCGAGAGGCCCCCAACGGTACAAGATCCCAGTTGGGCTCACAGGTGTGACAGTAGGAGAGTTGGTTAGAGTTGGATGGACTGAGACGACAAATGTTTGTTCCAGTTTACTCCTTTCCTTGCGCCGTCCCTTTGCTCAGGAGCGGCAAGCCGAACAAGGTGTACTCTTAAACGCTGTTTCGGATGCCTCATCCACGGCTTCTTCAAGCAGTTGATAATATGTCTGTTTGGCTCTGTTAGTCTAGAAGATTCTCGTTAGTTCTTCAGCCATATCCATACACCTTGGAGTGTTTGGGCCGACTGATCTCGATGGCAAATAAACCTGGCCTTTTATAGTTGGGAGGTTACTGTGTATCATAGAGTTATTTTACCGCGCGATGTTGTAAAATAGCATCAATTTCCCACTATTGCACCTGTCAGCTAAGCCGAGAATCTGGCTTAGGGGTAGCGACTAGTGATTGCCTGTCCCAATGTTATCTTCCAGGGCCAGGCCCTCACACACTTCCTTGGATGTATTCCGTCAATCTTTGTGTGTGAGCTTGTGGCCATTTCGGTTGCTCGTGATGTTAGTCTTGGTCTGAACCTCTACAACCTCGTGATTCTGTCTGACTGCATCTTGCATCCGGTTTCTGCAGTGCTCTTTTGAGCGGTTTGCAGTCTGTCACCGTTTGGTGTTGGACATTGTGTGGAAGCTGTCCAAAGCGCCGTATACTGGGTTTCTCTGTCTTGGATTCCTGGGCATAGCGGTGTGTTTAGACAGTTTGGGAACAATGCTGGGCTTAACATTGGTTGCGTATGTCTCCTGTCGGCACCCAGTTACTGTCCCTGTTGTTCCACGTGATAGGCGCCCTGTGGTCTCTTCGTGGTCTTGTCGTTGTTGGGACTCGGGTGGTCTGTGTCGTCAGCTTGTTTGTGTGGAGCGGAAGAAACTATTCTTCACTTCTTGCTCGTTTGTCCTTTACTGTTCACGTTGCAGCAGTTTTTGCTAGCTAGGTAGCTGGCTAGGTTCGGTGGTGTTCTTCGACTGGCTCTTGGTGAACCCCCCACCCATTCTGCTGCGTCTTTCTCTCCGTTTCTGCGCTATTGCTGTCTACCTCTATCGGTTTAGTTGTGTGGTCTACTGGTCCTCTTCAGTGTTTTATGCTGCTTACGATGTAAGTTAATAAATACAGATGCAAACCTATTTACGT
>JAHWFP010044638.1:19063-30408 GCA_023313725.1 Lithobius niger | reverse complement strand
TTGTCTCTGAAGTTTAGTGTTGTTGAACTTTAAAGAGCAGGTTACATGCCACTTTGCACTGTTCTTGCCTAGTGTGTCTGCAATGGTTAATGTACCTTCATTTAGACGTTTTAAGTCAATTTCACTTGGAAGAGCATTCAGCTCTACAAACTTCTTAAGATTATTGGCAAGTGTTTCATATCCAGAATTCCGATCACTTGTTCTTGTATTTAAAACGGGGCACACAAGTGCCTCAAGTTCATCTAACTGGCAAAACAAACACAGAGACCAATTCAGTGGCTTTACGCTTACTATATTAGTGAATGTCTCCTCCGCCAAATGAACTTCTTCGGTATCGTCATGGGGTGGATTTCAGTAGTACTTTGTGCACGGTTTTGCAACTACTGTAGACTCTTGCGTGTCATCAGTAGAAAGAAAACAAAAGTTATAAACAATTTGCAGTTTATAGTGACATGTAAAAGTAGCGTAATTGTAGGTTAACAACGCACTCTTTACGTTGGTTCCAGTGACCACAGAAACAAAAGTTATTATAAGAATTATATAGTGCTTAGTTCTGGCTCTCACTAGAAAACATTTCACACACTCACCCAACTGGAAGAAAAAGTCACTTTTGGGCCTAAAAAATGTTACTTTCTGCAGTCAAAATTTGTAGAAAAGCCTTGGTACCTGGTTTCCTGGCTTTTTCTGAATTTCAGGTGCTATGTTACGAATTTTGACATACCAGCAAACAGTGTGTGTTCATCATACTTATTGTATGAATCTCGACGAGTGATGGGTGTAAGGAACATTTTATAGAGCATTTTAAAACCAACCCATGTTTTATCGTTAAAAACGAGACATGTTTCTTTATAACTAATGGTAACTGCCGGTATGGAGAGTTAGTTACTTATAGGTTACAGCGCTAATCTTGGCTACAGGAATCATCTGCAGACAGTCTCAATAGGTATGTGAAAAGCGCATTTTTGGGGGGTCACATTATTCTTGGACCTTGACAGGGCGGGGGATCAAGATTTTTTCAGGGTCTCGATGGGGGAGGGGAATCGGAAATTTGGTGGTGAAATTTTCATTTCCTTTGTTTTTCTTTGTTTCCATCTGGTTCCCAATCATAAAACCATAAAAAAAAACTCGACGAGCTCCTCACAAGAGCGACAGTCAAACCCATGCCATAGTAAACGTTTTGAAACAAGGCGCATAAATAATGACAGTCCCTTATACTGGAACAGAGCCTTACTGTCCTACACTCTACGTTCCTTCTTCTTTATAAGCTCTTGGCAAAGCTAATACATTTTCCAGTATCAGAATATCAGGTGCATGTTTTTAGTATTGCGCCAACTGACTTTAACTTTTATAACAGTTATTACTTCGAAAGATCACTGAAAACCAAAATGTTATTTCCATTTTAAAATGAAGTTTCGTACTTGAAAAAAGTAATAAAGCTTGGGTTTAATTTAGTTTGGTGGTCTGAACGGGTGCAATGTGGAACATCCAAGTGATAAAATCCAGTCCATGTACCCATTAAAACACTACGCAATTACAATATTACACAAAAATCTTTTTCAAAGAAAATATGCTATTCCGCGTATTTTTTCCATTACTACCTACGAACCAGAAGCGCTTAAACTGATACGAGTTTGTCGATAAAATTTTTATGAACTATTACTTGGCTTCAGAAGAGTGGCTAAAACTGCTGGTGGAAACACCTGTATTATTTTATCTGAATGAAAATCGAACTGGTCTCGGAATTTTTCATATAAAACTAACAAAAAAGAAGTTCTTCGCATCCATTACAGGCAGAGATCAAACTCAGGTAAACAACAGCGTTGTTTTAATTTCCATAGTTCAGTTTTATTTTACTACATACAACAGCAGCAAAACTTCCACTGCGGCGTGGTGGATGCCTCGGGGTGGATGTGCTAGCTCGGTGTACAAGGTTTAATTTACGCAGTGAACTACGTAGTGGCTAATATACAGCATCCACAGGCTCATGCAACAAACGGCATTTAATTTTTGGCCGTGCTTGTGTATTTGCGCCTTGTTTCAAAACGTTTACTATGGCGTGGGTTTGACTGTCGCTCTTGTGAGGAGCTCGTCCAGTTTTTTTTAATGGTTTTATGATTGGGAACTAGAGATGGAACTGACCCGTGGGTTGGTGGGCCAGTGGATCAAATGAGTCACCTATTTATCCTGGGTCAAGTGGGTCAAGTGGGTCAAGTCCAATCACCCACCGACCCAAAATGAAGGTATAGGGGCGGAAGGGGGGTGGAGACAGAAATGCTTCTTCTGCATTTGTATTATTCTTAATAAAACAAGAGCTATAATTAAAAGATTTCCCAAAATTTCTACCCAAAGTTACTACCTGTGAGAGGGAATCAGCTGACTACTTATGAGTTGGAACTCTGTGACTGCCTATGGGTGGGGAAGGTGAGACCCGAGACTTAAGACTTGGACTTTGGCTCCAGAAAATTTATTATGTTCTTCTCTTTTTGACTTACAAAAGAGTTATGACTAACTCAGGACCACCTAGTAAATGAGCATTCTTACTTTTTATTGAAACTGCTCTTTAATTGGCTGGTTTTTTTTTAATTAACGAAAGGAGGATAACTCTAAAATTATACTAGAATGTCCACATAACTCATATCGTGGTATAATATGAAAAGTAAATTCTTAATTTCCCTGCATAACATCCAATTTAGTTAATCTCAAAAAATGGAACGACAAAATTATGACATCACACCTTCTGAAGACTATTGTTTCACGAGCCAGAGCCGTGTTTAGTATTTGGTGTCCATCTGCCCTGGTGGACACGAGTAAAGGCTGGTGTGCACGAGAATCTTGGTTGACTCGAGTAAGGTGAACCCAAGTAAACCCCGGTGGACACGAGTAAACCATGGTGGACTCTAGTAAACCTTGGCGGACTCGAGTAAACCCTGGTTAGGTCCAAAACCTGGTAGGTCTCACCTTGGAGGTAAGGCATTCGTGGCATTGTCTTCATTTAAAACTTTTAAACTCTTGTAATCTTTGACTTTTAGTTTTAATCTCGGATGGCTGTTAGCGATCAACAAGTCCTTGCCATTCCGTTTGCGTTTGCAACAGATTTATTTATTTATTTATTTATTTATTTATTCAACCCTGGTGAACTCTAGTAAACCCTGTCTGACTCGAGTAAACCTTGGTGAACACTCGACTAAACCCTGCGGCACGTGTAAGTCCTGGTGGACACAATTACTAAACCTGGTGGACTTGAGTAAACCCTGGTAGACTCAAGTAAACACTGGTTGGATCTAGTAAACCCTGGTGGACTCGAGTAAACCATGGTGGACATTCGAATAAACTCTGGTGGACACGAGTAAACGCTGGTGTGCACGAGTAAATCCTGGTTGACTCGAGTAAGGTGTACTCAAGTAAACCCCGGTGGACACGAGTAAACCATGGTGGATCTAGTAAACCTTGGCGGACTCGAGTAAACCCTGGTTAGGTCCAAAACCTGGTAGGTCTCACCTTGGTGGTAAGGCATTCGTGGCATTGTCTTCATTTTTAAACTCTTGTAATCTTTGACTTTTAGTTTTAATCTAGGATGGCTGTTAGCGATCAACAAGTCCTTGGCATTCCGGCTGCGTTTGCAACAGATTTATTTATTTATTTATTTATTCAACCCTGGTGGACTCTAGTAAACCCTGTCTGACTCGAGTAAACCTTGGTGAACACTCGACTATGCCCTGCGGCACGTGTAAGTCCTGGTGGACACGACTAAACCTGGTGGACATGAGTAAACCCTGGTAGACTCGAGTAAACACTGGTTGGCTCCAGTAAACCCTGGTGGACTCGAGTAAACCATGGTTGACATTCGAATAAACCCTGGTGGACACGCATAAATCCTGGTGGACAAGAGTAAACCCTGGTGGGCAAGAGTCAAAAATGCTCTATAAAACTGACCATGTAATTGGGGGCCTACACTAGTTAGATTAAAAATCCAATGGCAATTTCATTAATCCAATTTACTAAGTTAATTTTCACATTAAGGCAGTTGCTTTTGCATCGATTTGAAGGGACATGAAGCCTTTTTCCGGTCATGCTACTTTGCGGCACAGGGAATTGCGGCGAACAAAAGAAAAACTTTTAGCAATCCCGTTAAACCATTGGCGATCTCGTTAATACACTGGCAAATTGTCAGCAGTCTCACCATTTTGTCACCCTCATTGGTCCTCAACGACTTGTCCGATTTTAAACTTTTTTTTGTTTTTACAAACCATCTCTGGGTTTAACAGTCTAAATATGCAAAATCTTGTTTAAATTTGATGCAGTGGTTATTGCGTAACGTGATTACAAAAGATTCCATTTGAGTGATTTCATAAACGGAGCTCCACTGTGTCTTCGGCCTCGCTTCGTTCCAATAAATAAATCAAAATCAAAATCCTGCCGCCTGTGCCAATGGCATTGTAACATTTTGACTTGCTCCTCGCCCAAGCACCATTACATCATTGTTACACGTTGTTGCATTGTATTATTTCTTGTTGCAGTTGCTCTCTTTATTCCGTTAAGCAGAGCCATACACTGTGTAATTGGGGGTGTTCAAGATTTATAAAGTGCCTTGGGAGTGTGGACACATTCTGAGGGAAGAAATTTTAAGGCTCTGCGAGCTGTTTACAATTCTGCCATGAAACACGAAGGTTTGGGTGATTTCTTTGTATTGCGTAGTCTTTTGTTCCGAGATTAGTGTATTTTGAAAAGACCATTCTTAATGCTGCGAGCTGCCTGCAACGTTTGCCTTTTTCATAACTATTTCGGCGCCCAGTCGAATTTTAGCCATCCACTGACCAGCCACGTATTTTTTCAGAATGATGCAGACCTCTCCACTGTTTACTGTGGCAGCCATTTTAGTCTTATCCAATGTTGACGGATTGAGAAAGGTAGTATGGTATCACCCTGTAGCAGGCAACTGTAGCAACGATCTACGTGCTGCGCAAGATTTCAACCCTCTGACGGTAATGATAATATTTGGATTGTATACATTGACATTCACGACTAACACCAATTACCTATCTTAAAATATTAACAACTTTGCTTGTTTTCTAGCTTAAAGGCGGGTTGTCACCAAACAAAGGTTTGGAGCATCTGGCGCCATCGAGAGCTATCTAGTTCTCTCTAGCACTTGCTCGCAAGCCAGCTTAGGAATGTCTTTTAACGCACCAAAAAAGCCACGAGCCTTCTATATTATTGAGTTAAATAAATACGGATGCAACCCTATTTACGTTGCCTTACAGTCGGCCATGTCAGTATGGCTGAGTGGTAGGACTCCGGCCTTTGGTTTCAAAGGTCGTGGGTTTGATTCCCTACTCAGGCAGTCTGACATTTTAGTACAAAAGGCAGCGTAAATAGGTTTGCATCCGTATTTATTTAACACTTATGAAGCCCAATTGGCTTTCTGTCCCGTTTTTAATATTATTGAGTAAACATTTGGTACGTCCTCGTGCACCTGGAAGCAAGCTGTAAAAGTTAACGATATTAACGCCACTAGCTGGCATCACGGTAGAATATAAAGAAAATACCCTGGCGTCATCTAGTGACAGTAATATCGCTATCCTTTGCAGCTTGCTCCCAGGTGCTCGAGGACGTCCCATATTTTTACTCAATAATTAAGGAGGCACGACACGCGGCTTGTTTGTTGTGTTTAAAGGTATAGTGCTTTGTGCATTCCTTTGCTTTCTGCGAGAGATAACTCAATAATGCTAAAAGCTGCAGATGTTAATTTGGTGGCAACCCGCCTTTAATAGAGCAGTGACGCGACGTAGTATTATTGTATATAACTCTATACTGCAGCCTTAATGGGTTAGCTGCAAGGGGCATTGCAGAGAGGAACACAAGGGCGTCATACTGAAGCCGACGCTGTGAAGAGTGATTTCTTAGACCTAAAACGCGCAATTTTTGTTGTTGGAGAAAACAACGTTATTTTAAGCCTAAGAAATCCGCTCTTCCGTTGTTTTTCCCTCCATTTTTATGTAGTGCACCTTGTAGTTATGCCCTCTAAAACCCATACTGGTGCCAATATGGCGGCAAATGTCACTGCTGTATAGGTTGACATCACAATAAGTTGGCATCTTTACCAGTTACCCAACTTAAAATTAATTGTCAGAGTAAGATGAAATTAATTCTGTTTTTCAACTTTAAAATAAACGACTTTTTTTGTGTGCAACATCTGAAAATGTTGCCTTCTTACACGGCACGAATTTCGCAACTGAAAACTGGCATCTTAAGTATTTACATCCCTTGGTTTCCATCGGATAATTAGATGTAGCCAACATTGAATGGCATCTGAAATTAGGAGAAATATTAAACTGGTGGTACACTAAATTCTCGAAGCACCGATCCACTCCAACTTAATTTATAAGATTGATTTACGCTTTATAGGAGGCTGACCAATCAAAGCAAAGGCATTGCAGAGGCATTTTATGGATTCGAAGATGCTTAGTTTTTTCCCTGTACGCAATCAGAACTGTGGGGGGCCCACACTTCATGCGGGACGATAAGCGTCCGACAGACAGCCCCACCAATCAGAACTGCCGGAATATACAAAGAATGAAACTATACGGGTTTATGCACGGTTTATTCTATCTGTGCGCTCGATACACGCGCACTACCGCCACAACATCCAATTTTGTCTCAACACACAAGGGGGAGCGCGATGAGTAGGTTGGAATGAAAAAAAACTTTTTTCGGATTTCCCAATAGCCTAGGTGTGGAAAAGTTGCCTCTTAGCACAACTATCACACATAAAAAAAAATTTCACCACTATGAGGTGATGTCTTGAGGCGCCTCATGAAAAATGAAAAATTATTATTTGGCAAGTTTTGTTCAATTTTAAAATTATCACGTTTCATGCTGTCAAGAACCATCTACAAAAATGCTAGATTCACAAAGAATTTACTTTTTGTTTAAAAATGTGGGTATAGAGCAGTGACATTTGCCGCCATATTGGCACCATATGGGTTTTGGAGGGCATAACTACAAGGTGCACTACATAAAAATGGAGGGAAAAACAACGGAAGAGCGGATTTCTTGGGCTTAAAATAACGTTGTTTTCTCCAACAACAAAAATTGCGCGTTTTAGGTCTAAGAAATCACTCTTCACAGCATCGGCTTCAGTATGACACCCTTCTGTTTCTCTCTGCAGTGCCCCTTGCAGCTAACCCATTAAAGCTCCAGCATAGAGTTATACACAATGATATTACGTCGTGTCACTGCTCTATAGTTTGACATTGAAAATGGCCCAAAAACGGCGTTATAGCCTATTTTGGCCCATGACTGTTCAATGCATATTAGCAATTATAGTAACCTTCCACCAGCTCTGTGAGTATCAAATGAGATTATGTCAAAGTCAAATTTTAAAGCAGTTACAATATTTTTTTTTACCATTTTTCAGCTATTTCGCCTATATTAAACAATGCTAAACGTGAAGCCCCTTGTGGCACCTCGATCAAGTCATCACCTTTGAGTGATGAAATTTTTACGTGTGAAAGTGGTGCAGCTATGAAGCAACTTTTCCAAACCCAAGCTATTGGGAAATCCACAAAAAAAATTTTTTTCACTTCAACCTAGCGATGAGTCATGTGTGGAATGTAGCGATGCCAGTTTTAGAGTGGTGCGCTGATCTTTTACATCCCACAGGAAAACAAAACTTTCTCTGCGGTAAGACTGTAATCTTCGGCCAGTTCAGAAGACACAACTAATGATTTAAGTGAACTATGAAGCAAGACTGAACTTTTCTAGGCTGCATGCAGAGTTTCGTAATCGATAGATACCGAATTAACGAAATGCAAATGGGTTCGGGGCGACTGAAATGCCAGTTCGAAGAATGTTGTTTTATCCCGTGTAGAGTTGAAAACAATCCGCATCATTTCGCTCCGTTAACAGATAAAAGCAATTAACTAGGAAGTAGGAACCACACGGCCATTTTTAGCTCCATCCATTTTTTTTTCTTGAGTGCCCCTTTTACTGTTGGGACTTATCTGCCCATCGACAAAGTAGATCACTTCTACTTTGTGGCTGAGACCCATACTGAAACATCTTATACCACACGCCATGGCTGTTTGCTGTTAACGTGCATATCACGTGACTGGGTTAGTCCAATCAGACGGCCAAACCGCCGTTGTTCTCGTCGTCATTGGCTAATTCATGGTGACGTCACGGCAAACAGCCATTGCGCATGGTTTAGATCTATTCCTGCAAGTTCAGCCTGAGTTTATAGAGGGCGCCGTGAGTTTTATGTGTGAGTTTCTACTCAGTTTTCCAGCCTAAAATTAAAGTAACCTAAAGGAAACTAGCTTGTACTTAATTATTATTTAGTTTTAGCGTAGTTGTAATTTGGTTTACTTTAAATGTGGGCTGAAAAATGAGTGAAAATTTCCAGACGGAACGCGTGGCGCCCTCTGAACACTCTGATGGAATTAATTGGAATGGATCCAGGACGTTTCAATAGGGACTTTTTAGAGTTACAAATTCTCCTCCCCAACCCTATAAATTCTTAATAGTAGATCACTTCAGTTTCGAAGTTCAGTAATATTTTTTTTAGCCGTGAATTTTAGACTTTTCTTGTCGTTTCGATTATTTGTTTGGAACAATCCTCTGACTTTAAGAATATTTTACTTAAGTTATTTCTTTCAATGCTTGCACCAACCATAACCACGACAATCAAATTAAAATAAACAAAACAAAAAATTAAAAAAAAGAAATCCCAACAAAGATATGGCAGTAACACACCTATGTCACTCGAAGACCAGAAGTTTTCTGTTGAACATTTTTAGACGCGTTCTGCTGAGTGAGCAGACCCAGGAATGTTCGCTTGTGTGGTTGGCATTTTTTCATTTTTCATTTTGTGTTTTTGAATGTTTGAAAAGGCTTTACTTTCAACAAACACGAAAAAAAAACCATTGCTGCTTCTGCGTTTTACTACAATATGCCTACATTTTTTTTTATATCTTTTGTAATGTTCCTGCAGCTTCGTGTAAACGGAAGACGATAAACGGGAACACGACGTAGTATTATTGTATATAACTCTATGCTGGAGCCTTAATGGGCTAGCTGCAAGGGGCACTTCAGAGAGAAACAGAAGGGCGTCATACTGACGCCGATGCTGTGAAGAGTGATTTCTTAGACCTAAAACGCGCGATTTTTGTTGCTGGAAAAAACAACGTTATTTTAAGCCTAAGAAATCCGCTCTTCCGTTGTTTTTCCCTCCATTTTTATGTAGTGCACCTTGTAGTTATGCCCTCCAAAACCCATACTGGTGCCAATATGGCGGCAAATGTCACTGCTCTATAGTGTATAACGAAGCGACGAAGTTTGTGACACGCGCTAATCCGTGGTTCGGTTGGAAGAATTAGTTAAATCGGTCAGGAAAGTTACAGCGTAGTTGTGTGCCTCGTCATCATTTTTTTTAAATGTAATTTAATGTCGCGTAAGAGAGATTGTGAGTTGGAAGACTTAAGTCGGACTGCCCTTCGTGTTTCCAACATGAAGGATGGTGGAGCAAGCCACCGAACGATTTTCGCATTAATACCAGGACTGGCTCGAAACAAAAGAAAGTCTACAACTTTGGGTTAGAAAAATGTTTCAACTTAAATTTATAGATTTAAATTACTCGCCTTGCAGAAATGTTATCTGGCAGCCCCACTGATCTGAAGTAGATAACTGGATAGGACACAGTAGTTAAGTAGATAAAACCATCGTGGACGTGACAAATCCACTGCGTAGCTTACTTGGTTAGCGAAGTTACAGCGAATTTCCGACAGACCATCTTCACGGATCTACCTGCAACTTCCAAAGTAATTACTTGTTTGCGATTTCTAACAACATCTCAAAATACTTTTCTATCGCTGCCTATAAACTTATAATGGCTCCATTCATCCAGGATCTATATCTTGTTTAACATGTCGAAATTATTTTATTTCGTTTTCAGATAGATTCTGGCTTCTGGTATCATCAATACAACAGTTTTGGTCAAGTAGGAGATCGATGCTCCACCGGTCACGCTGTGCTGAGAGGAAACAAAACATACGTCGATTTGTTGTTGCTTGATCCCAAAACGTAAGTTTCACAAGTTTAAAGCGCTAGTTTCACAAATTTAAAGCCATCTATTGTCATTGGCGCGGAGCTCCGCTACGATCACACTCCAATGTAAACTTAGACCGCGCATCAGGCGAAAAATCACAAGGACTATCCAAACCACACTTTGCATACAGTAGCACAGGTTTAGACAAGGTTTTAGCACACACAAAAAAAATCCGAAATCGCACATGGGGTTGAGGAACCATCAGAGTGACAGATTGGGCCAGTAACCAGACAACAGCGAGACAGCAAGGTCGTTTCTAATTGTTAAAGGCATACGATTGTTAAAAGATTGATTGTTGATTGTTAATGTTTGCATTCGAATGTCTACATAGGGCATATTTAGGGCATCGTCGAGCAGATGAGCAGAAGCAGTTAATGTTTGCTAAAAAAACCCTTTCAACCCTTTTTTCATTTGAATTACCATAGGTGGATTTAGAACTTTAATAAAAGTGGCGTAAAGTTTTATGAATTGCAAACGAACGGCCTAATTTTTGTCTGAGCTAATGAAAACTCAGGATAAACCGGTGATTAAACGGTATTAAACTGCAATTTTGACTGGCTACATTTTTCGAAATCATGACTTTGTCGCAGCATGACTACGACCGTATAGAAAACAAATGCTTAGTTGTGTCGTAACTATTAACGAAATAAAAAAATAAATATAATCAACTTTAATAAAAAAAATAAAAAAAAGCCATATCGTTCGCTTCATTACCATTGGCGTCGATCCATGCTTCATGCAGTTTCTTAGATGCCAAGGCAATCACAACATCGATATACTGATTTTTTTTATGCAAACTGATTGCAAAAACTGTTATTTCGTACTGCGAAATGCGACGTCATAGTTTTATTAGGCAAATTTTATTAAAAGACAAAGTTGGATCCGGCATAATAATCAATGCATGAACAAACTATAACGTCAGAGTAACCGAAGACTTAGATCTCAAAATCAAAATTTAAACACAAGGGCAACTGTGCGTTCACTAATTCGCTATTGCAACACACTAAACAAACTGGACATCACCCCAATATCTCGGATACCAACATTCTCTTCGAAACTCCGAATTAGAGAACAAGACTCAGCCTAGAACCATCTGTACTGTAGTTCACAAGTCTGCAGTACACAACCACATTTTACAACTCTGCACAGAGTTGGACAAGACTCAGCCTATAGAACCATCTGTATTGTAGTTCACAACTCTGCAGTAAACTCCGAATTAGAGAACAAGACTCAGCCTAGA
>JAHWFP010044638.1:0-18779 GCA_023313725.1 Lithobius niger | reverse complement strand
CAGCCTAGAACCATCTGTACTGCAGTTCCCAACTCTGCAGTAAACTCTGAATTAGAGAACAAGACTCAGCCTAGAACCATCTGTACTGCAGTTCACAACTCTGCAGTGCGCAACCACATTCTACCCAATGCGTATAAATTTAAAGAGTGTACTGGTCTTTTAAATACACCAGCCCTACCCACTAGCCCTTTTCGACTTGTTCTAGTCTACAGCATGCTGTGGTCCCTCTGATTTTACTTTGCTCGTTTTTTCGGTTTTCCCTGAAAATTTAACTTCAACTCCTGGCCAGTTCTTCCTACCACCTAAGGATATTCAAGTTACTGCTGCTGCAAAATGTAATTTTAACGCTCCAATGTTAACCTCTTGAAAATGAATTTGAAGTGACCCGAAGCGTCGAGAAAATTTGCTTATTGACATGTGCACTTCTCTGGCTTTTTTATTGTTGTTTTTATTACTGGTTCGATTTTTTTTTTACAATGTAGATAAGATCACGTGATATGGTCAAACCATAGAATTTTCGATATTTAAGTTCTTGATTTCTGCTCCTTCAGGAATTCCTGGTTACTTCTAGCGTATAAATTTCGGCTTGTGGCTTAGAAGTATTCCTTGGGGAATTAGTTTGGCATTTGCTACAAAAATTTGACTGGCGAAAATTTGGCGACAATTCGTAACAATGTTATTATGTCATTTGCCACGATTTTATTTATTTAGTTACATCTCGGTTACAACTCGTTTTCTAATGAAGCGAAGTAAATAAGTTTATTTTTTTATTTTTTGAAGGAATTATTACTTGAGCTTCTCATTAGATGTTACATTACACAAAAACCAAGGAGGAGTGTTCACGGACACAGCAGGAGGTAAGATAAATTTATGAAAGTTAGAATTTTTTTTTTACAAATTACGTGTGGGTAACGTTTATTGGTTTAGATACGTTGAAATGTGGTACAATTAGGTAACTGAATTTGTGACGAGTTGACCAAAGTTTTCTTTATAATTTATATGGTTTTTGAATTTTTAAAATATATACACAAGGAGCACTACGCATTAAAGAAGTAAAAAGACGCCTAATATTTCGGAGAGAAGCACTTCTCTCTATTTTCAAATGATAAAACACAAGAACAACACCATAGAAACACTTCACCAGGGAGCTGCCAAAAAATGTTGCACATATCCACAGTTCCAATATGGCGGCTCCGTAATGAAGTGTTTCTAAGCTAAACAATTTTGGTTAAGATTGATGGAAAGAATAGATCCCACCTTTCAGAATATCCTAAGCATGTTCATTTCGGGCAATTAGTGGGCTGGCAAGAGTATTTTGAATTCGAAAATCTCCATACGCTTTCACTGCTACACCATTACCTCCTCACCTTCAAATGGGTATAGGATGATCCCTATCTAAGTTAAACAATGTTGGTTAGGATTGATGGAAAAAACAGATCCCCACCTTTCAGAAATTCCTAAGTATTTGGGGGATTAAGTCATTTTCCCCGGGGGGTTTTGAACTTGCTATCATAGCTGTTTTTTTTTCATTTAACCTTCATTTTGCATCCATACCAAACTCAATGCCTTTCACACAAAGTGACCAATGCCTTCAATTTTGGGCAATATTATTTCCATTACGGAATAAAATATACTATGCACTAATCATGATTCATTAGTACTACTTCCGGTTGGTACTTCCGGTATTGTTTGGTATCATTGGAAAGGAAATTCAAGATGAACAATAAAGGCAAGGGTGTCATTTCGCTAACTGTGAAAGGGAAGTCAAAGTGTCATATTCAGATGCCATTTTGAAAAAATAGCGTCTTTTCACTAAAACATTAGTACCACTTCCGTTAGTTACTTCCGGTTACGTTTGGTATCATTTGAAAGGAAATTTCAAGAGGAACACTAAAGTTATGGATATAATTTTGCTAACTGTGAAAGGGAATTCAGTATTTCAAAAAGTGAAAGTGTCGAATTCAGGAGCCATTCTGAAAAAAAATGGCGGCTTTCCATCGACAATATTTTGGTAGACTTTGATATGTTATTTATGACAGTTTTCAAGAGCGAAAGCCGTCGGTTTCATTTTTGTACTAATTACTTCTAGGTTTTACCATTTTTTGCGCTATATTCAGGCGCCTATTATAATTACGGCAGAATTACACTTATGAGCTCGCTGGCTAAACTGCTTGACACGTTGATTTTTGCCCGCCGGAAGCAACTGGTCTCAACGTTCAGTTCGGCTTCAAAGCTGGACACTCGACGGTTATGGCAATTCCTAACTTAAAGAATGTGGCTGGACAGTATAGGGACAGGGTGGAGGAAAGGTCTATGTCTGCTCTGTTGACATTAACAAAGCCTTCGATAAGGTCCCCCATGTTGAACTATTTACTTCCCTTCAGCAACAAGGCATCCCACGGAACATCATTGCATTGATTCGGGACATACCTTCCCGGCAAAGCCAGGTAGTTGTTTCAGAGCAGGCGAATTCACTACCGATCCAGCATAGGAGAAGAAAATGTTGGGATAGAAAAGAAACTGCCTGTCTGCTCATATCAACGTACTCTCTGACGTTTCCATGACAACCCGGTTCGTTAACGGGGAGTTAGCTCCGCCATATTGGTTCGTCGCTTGTTTTGGCCGAGTTCGTCAATCGTTATTAGCTATGTAACTACTACCTCGCGTATTAGTATTATTAGTATTAGGGTTTTTCGATAGAATTGTTGTCTAACTTTCATTATGTTGCCACATATGTTAAACTCAAAAGGAAAATCATTGATTGTGTGGTTTGACACGTTACCTGAACGAACGTTTCCAGAAAGAATTGAAGTATCGCCCTGTGCCAATTGGAACGATGTAACTTGTGCAGTGTTTTATATTAACGCCGAAGTTTATTGCGTGACTGAAAATGCGCTCACAATCGTCCATTCACATCCACCATTCGAGTACAGATGAAGCGCTCAGTCGGTGTGCACCCGTTGCTATTAATGAACACACTACAGCGCAGGCGCATTGCTATGAATCTACTTCCGCCGCGTCCTCCTTTGATCGGAAAAGGTACCGACGCATTCGCGTTAAGTTTCTTTTCCATCCCAACACTTTCTTCTCCTGTGGTTCCAGACAACCTGCGGCGTGCGTCAAGGTAGCCCACTCACTCTTTTTGTTCTGTCTGTTCACTAATGATGATGTGCAAAATGGTCGCTATCTCCTCTTGGCTGCTGGTGAACGACGTGATCGCTAATATCATTGCCTTTGTGCACGATATCGTACTCCTGACTTCGAATCGGCCCGGCCTGCAGATTCTACTGAACAAATTAGAACGGTATATATGCTTCTGGATAAGGTTCTCTCGTTGAGCCCATCCAAATCTGTGGATATAATCACAGGCCACCAGAAAGCAACAATATTAAGGAAAAGAAAGCAACAATGTCATGCCATTGATTCTAAACGGTGTTGGTCCTGTGTGGGTTGACAGTTTTAGACATCTGGAAATAATGCTCACTAACGACTTGACTGACGATGACCAAGTTCAAAAAAGTCGCTCTAAACTGTGCCGTGTGGACAACTTGGTGGTACATTGTTTCAGTTTTGTGCCACCCAACATCACACTTCATCTGCTTCAAATGTGTGCATTTGCCGTGTACGGCCTGGGAGCATGCATGGCCGTTAGACCGGCTAACTTCCAGGATCTTTCAACGATCAACCACGGTCTTAACAAGCGGGCAAGCTGATGTGAAACCTGCCCCGTTGATCTTAACTTAATAGTAACATGACTGTCAGGGGTAAGTGGACTGTAAATGTATCGCTCCCTCTGTTTGTTGATCGTGCACCCGTAAAGAGGGTGTAAAGTTCAACTTGTTCCGGAGGCTGGATGCAACATGCTTCCGGCCTCCGGAACAAGTTAAAATTTACACCCTCTTTACGGGTACACGATCAACAAACATGGGTAAAAAGCTACATCTGAAAAGCTTGTGGTAAAAACCTACATCTGAAATTTGTTCATGATGCCATCGCCTAGATGCCATCATCCAGATGTAAACTTGATGACATCAGCTCAAAAGATGCCATCCTAAAATTCAATCAAAAAACAACAGCTGAAGTCCTTATGACCCCCGTCTGAGTCATTGTCGAGATGTTAGCCCCATAAGCAAGAATCCGACACCTGAAGTTTTTATGATGGCCACTCAAATTCATCATCCAGATGTCATGCATAAATTGGATAAAGACAAAATACATCCAAACATTTAACGGGGGGGGGGGGGAGGACATTGTAGTGTGTGTTGCTCTCCCAACAACGTCACGTATCAATGCTACGTTTGATGTCAGCTACGTCACACAAACCCCTCGGCTGACTTTTAACTGTTATAAAAGCAAATGTATTATGATGAATGAATGTCTCTTCCCCTGGCAGTCATGCTTGCTATTTGTTCTAGTTTATAGTAGGCTACACTCGGCCAATAGGTCTATTCTTTACAAGTTCCTTCTTGGACGTGGCCACAACCACCAGACATGTAGGAAGCCGGCATGCAGGGACATGCAGGGACGCCGTACACACCACAACGTCACCGTCTCCGTTGTCCGGCTCCGTCTCCGGCAAAGCAACGCTGAAAAACAGAGACCACTGCCACACCTGTCCGCCAAGAACGCTTGCTGACCCCTTTATTCCCACCTCCCCTAAGTAAAAGGAATGTAATCGTCCGAATGCAAAACTGTAGGTTCGCACTGAATTGGGGTCATTCGTGCCAATAAAATCAATTTGGGCGAGTGCTTGTATATAGTTATGTATACTTAATTTTAGAATTATTCTTTTAATTTTTCGGTGGTTTTTGATGGTCTGGTGTGGAGCCGCCATCTTTGTCTCCAGCGCCAAGAGAAAGACACGTGTGGCGCTAAGCATTTTGATTGGCTGACGGACAACTTCAAACGTCCGTCAACCGGAGGAACATGAAATTTTTCGGAACGAGTCAGAGACGCAACTGTGGCTTTGCGTGGTGCCGGCAGACTACATTTGAGGCATCGGACGACGGACAAGCCGGACAAAACGGTGCGGTTTGGCATGGCCTTTTACTCATCGTCACTTGCTGCGGCAAGTGTCTCTCGAGGATGCTCCAACATTCACGCAACGAACTGGTTTTGGCTTGCCATGGAGGTCTTGACTGCTGGGATAACCCGCTCCACACAGTCATCGACAGTGGACTCATGGAGCTTAATAGATGGAGCGAGCTCTACACGAATGTTGTCATCCGTGAGCTCCGCCAGCTTGCCACGGAGTATGTTCAGGGTGTCACAGCTCTTCAGGACTTTAAAGAGGTGTAGCCAGTCAAAATCGAGGCAACATGGCCAAGAACTGAACCGAATTGTATCTTTTGCCAAAGAAGAAGTCGAGAGAGTTGTTCAATTTTGGAACTCTCTTCCCCCTGTTACCGTCGCTGCCACCACTGTCAAATTCCATCAAAACACGTCTGGACAAGTTCTAGTAAATGTTTTTTCCCCCCTTAGGTAGCCTTGACTGTGCTGTAATCCCGTATTTAGAACCCATACTGAGAAGCCGGTGTACTGAATCTTGGAATTTTAATCTGCTAGACGTGCCTTTAACCATGTCTTTTACCAGCGTATTATGCATATATCTTATTTCCTCTGCAAAATCGTTAATCTGTTGTTTGTGACTAGTTATTAATTTTTTTTTGGACACACATTTCCTCTATGTACTCATTTCTTAAAAGGGTTGGTGGGGGATAGAGTTTCACAATTACGTGAACCAAGATGAGCATTATGAATTTCGAGTTTTGTTTTTGTTTTCTAGCCGTTGGACACATGATCTCAACTGACCTTGTAAACTATTTTTACTACGTTCAATGCATTACGATTAATGGACAAGATGAAGGTACGTTATTGAGCTAGGAAAGGAAAATCATTTTTTCTGCACTGAATGGAGGTTTCCGGGATCGAATCAGGATTCAAAGTTGTGCTAGTTCAACAAGCACTAGGAATAAGTTGCTTCAACTGCCCAGTGGCAATAAAAATAAATAAATAAAAAGGCAAACACTGCAACAGAAAACTGACATGACAAAGCCACATTTAAAAAAAAAAAGGTCCCAATAAGCTCTTTTTCTCCACAATATATTTCATTTTTAATTTTTTTTTTAAATTAAGTATAATGCAAAGAATACGAATTTGCCGGATTAGATGATGTCGTTTTGAAGTGCCGTAACTCCCGAAATTCACGGAATAGACTGAAATAATAATGTAAAGAACAAAAACAATACTAAAACACTAAAGAGCGGCTTAAATTGAACGACTCCGAGAACGTAAGCCAATGCCAATGCAAACAACAGAATGGTATTCGCAACATAGACTTTAAAACATATCAATGTTTGTACAAAAACTGCGCTCCACAGTTGGATGCATGAAGTAATTGGACCTCTCCGGCGTGTCTTCATGCTTCATTTACTGTAGTGAAGTCCAATTTTCACTGCAAGTTTTGTTAACTTCCAAGTCCCGTGTTGCTCCGTTTTGTGTTTTTTATATTGATTTTTGGTTATCTATACAACTTTCTAATCAATACTTGTATTACGTGTCATTCAAAAGTCAGCAACACTATGATCCTTAAGAAAATAGAACAAGGTATACTATTTCCAAATGCCCAAACGCCTCCCGAGCACATCCTCCTGGATTCCATTTCACTCACGGAAATTGCAGGAATTTTGTAAGTTTCAAAATTAGGATACCTGGAACACCTAGATTCTTCCATTTATTCGTATACTATATACCGACCTGGATCTGACACGTTTCTTCGAACACCCTTTACCTTGTGATTTCTTCTCCTTTAATTATTACTTTTTAGGCCTATTGTTTCAGCTATTTGATAAACTAGCTGTAAAAAGAAATTAAAGAAGAGCACAATGCACCAAGTTTGCTGGTTAAAAGGGTTAACCTTGGCGGCATTTTCCTGGTTGAATGTTAGCACTACTTTCGAAAGCCAACCCTTTAAGGAAGCTTGGCGGCTTCTTTTATACCAGTTTTGGTTTTCGTTAGATATCACAACTTTAACAGGATAGCACGTAACATCAGGCCTGCCTTATCTACACTTTTACTAGGAGAATGTAGACACTATAGATGCAATTTTGTTAATGTGATTAGGTAGCTATACTTGAAGAATAGACTTTTGTTAAGTGGCTACCACAACTTTCCCGGGACTTTTTCAGGTCCAATCTAATTTCATCTATATCTTCATTTTGCCCGTCACCTATAACAAAGTTTGTTTAACCCTACGGTGAAACAGCGCACCCTTCCCGGTGAAATGAAGCCAGTTCAACTGACTGACCTTACTCTTACGAAGTCAAAACGTTTAGCGTTGCAATCAAAGTAGGTAACAAATGAAAAGTAACATAATTTGCCCTGCGAATGTTTCATCATGTGACCAATTAATTTTTTTTCTACTTGATTGATCCTTTGCTCACGAACTGCAATTTGTTTTCAACTCTTCTTGATTTAAAAGGCGCCAGGCTCTTAGTGAGCCAATTAGTCTAATTCAAGAGCTGTAGCCACACTGGCCGTCTGCCCAACACAACGAAAACATAACAAAAACAAAGAAAACAATAGAAAAAATCAATAGGCCTGCAAACAACAAAGTAAAGCACGGCACTACAAAGTAAAGAACAACAAACCAGTTATTCAGGGTGGTCTCATGCGACCAGTGTCCGGAAAGGAAGCCGGCACAGCTCGAAGTGCCCGGAAATTGGGCCGGTTGTTGTTGTTGTTTATTTTTAGGGGGCACGAATCCAAACTCGGTTATCTTCCCCACGACGATGAGAGGGACAATTTAACCGGAGAAATTCAAGCGTAAAATCCAGGATATTTGACATGTCACAATCGACATGAGCATGAGGCACCACAGGACCCTTCTCCTCCCGAAAATGCTAGGTGTTTGCCGAGAGAGGGTGGCCATTAGGGAGGGGAGGGATTTGGCCGGCCACTTTGCAACAACAATGTTTTCTGACAATTAAGTACTGAAATGGTGAGCGTATACTTAATGGATGGCATTGCAAACAATGGTTGCAACAATAATTTTGCACTTGGGTGCCACTTCGTGGCCACGTACGTCTATCTGCAACCCCCGTTCAGGAAAAGGTGATACCCCATACGACTTTTTACCTGTATACCAAAATTTAGATTTGGCAACTTTTCCTGACGACCTGTGCCTTATGAGAATTAACATGGTAGCAGTCGGATTACCCAGTTAGCCAGTAATACAAAATCAACGTCAGTGAGTGGACTTTTTCTTCATAAAGGACACGTTCCCATATTTTAATGTTGGGTTTTCTTCGTTACTGGACCCTACGCACCCAATCCAACGATTTGTGAAGATTTCTTCCGCTTGGGGAATTTTTCCCAGTAGGCTGAAATCGGCTAAAATCTTGTAAGAGTTAAAAGACGCAGTGAGCCGCGTTTTTTGTTGTTTTGCTTTTATAGGGAACATGAACCCAATTCGAAATCTCAAACACTTGTCTACAATACAACAATAATTGTAGTTTAATTATTAGATATCGTCTACTTGGCGACGGCACACTAGCGTGTGTCTAGATTTTATTTGGAGATGACGGGCGTTAATGTTATCGTGTATCTTCGCGGGCAAAGCACTAGCATGTGCCTTAATTGGCAAATGCTATACAATCTCTAAATCAGTCAAGCATTAATTTTTTTCCCTAAATGTCTGGAAACCAATATTGCCCCCTCCAATTAACCAGAGATTAAGTGATGGTGGTTGGATTGTATAATATTAGTGTTATTGTTTTAGTTATTTTGTTTTATAAACCTGACTGTTATTCCTTTTTTTTTTGTTTTAGAGATGGCCGCATTCGCCACACGAACGCCCGTTATGAACGCCGAAAGTAAGCAAGCTTATCAGAAAACCACGGCCAAATTACAGCAGAAACACCTCCTTCCTCCAATGTATAAAGTACCTCAAGTGAATTGTCCGCCATTATATCATGTTGTTGCTGCCAGTGACGGATTGCCGATAAAGTTTTAAGCTCACAGTCATAACTTTCCTGTATTTCCATTTGTACAGGAAATAAATGCATACTATGCTTCACGGTTGTATTCTTTTTCTTCACCCCTGTTACAGTTCAGTCCGTTTTTCAAGCATATTTGTCTACACTCTGTGCTGCACATTTCTTTTTTAAGTTTAACTACGAATCGTGTAAGAAATATGAAAAAATTTTGAGTTTATACAATTTTCAGTAATTATAACGCTGTGGGTTATTGACCCCGGCGCTTGAGCTTATTGTCTTCGCTGACCTTTTCGCTAAGAATCACTGACTTTAACGTAGTCAATAGGGTGGAGAGTAGAAACCTTTTTTTGGAATTCCTCCTTGGTAGGGTGTGGAAATGTTGCTCTTGGGAATCACTATCACACACAAAAAAATTCATCACTCTGGGGTGATTTCTTGAGGGGCCCCATCTCCAAAAGTTGTAAAAAGCAGTAGCCAATCCGAAAGTGGACTCTGTCAGGGGCGTGGTGTACGTCATGAGGTGCGTCACACGTAAATAGATTTACATTGGACAATGCAAAAAGCCTCAGCGCTATTAGAAATAGCACTTTTCTCTGCAACTGAACTAGACTTCTCAACTGAATCCTTAAATGATATAACCAAAAATACCTCGTTGCTCATAAACAACGGAAAAAGTCAAATATTTTAAATTACATAAATATGTGTTTTACCCCTTCAACTAAATTTATTTTACTTTTAAGTTTCTCGCGACTTGCCGGTTCACATTTACTTTTGAAAAATACACCACAATACAATAAACCACTCCTAAATAACTCGCAATGATTTAGTGTTACCAGCTATGTCACGGAAAATTCAGTGTTGCTACTACATATTTTTAGAGCATATTCACTTTCCCATATCATCGTGCGAGTAATTTTTCCCTACACCACAACACAAGGTTTCGCACCAAAATGATATCTTTCTAAGAGTTATTGTAGAAAACAAAGCAAATCTAATTTGGCTCCTCGTAGCCGAAACTAGCCTACTGTAACGACAAAGGAAATAATGGTGACTCTTTTAACGTACTAGAAGACGTTTCAATTCAAATTCAAATTCAAGACAATTCAAATCTATATACTTACTAGAGGAAGCCCGTGCTACGCACGGGCCCGGTCATGAATTAAGTTTACAGATCCCCTCCCCCCCCCCCCCCCTCGTCCCCAACTCCCACTCCCCACTCCCAATCCCTCACTCCCACTCCCCACTCCCATTCCCAACTCCCTACTCCCACTCCCATTTTCGCACACACTGGCTAAGAAACGCTTTCACGGAATAAAATTTCTTCAATCCAATTTTTGTGCACACTGGCTGACAAACGGTGATTTTTTGTTGGCCTCAGTTACTGAATCTGCGCATCCAAAGGCTGAAATCACAGGATGCACCGTTTAAAGAATCTGAGCGCTGAACCATCATCTTTGATTGTAACCGACTACTTTGCAAGATAGCAATGATCAGCCTCGTGCTCAGCAATGATTGTTGTTGTCCACTTTGAAACAATTCAGCTCAACTCTGAAAGCCTTCATCTGCGAATTAAATAAGCCATTGCATCGTTTCCAGCTGCCAATGCCTCGAAATTAACAACGTAGCTTAGTTTGATTTAAAACTATACGCATTAAGCTGAAACATGGATTCTTTCATTTTACCCATCAACAATCAACGGTTTGGACGATAGTTTTCAATCCTTAGCACGTGCACCAGGAATTGTTAGGCACCGTAGCAAAGACATTACACGTGCACGAAAGCAATGAGAAGCGATTAAGGCGATTGTTGTCCTTCCGGTTTTCCTTTAATTTTCCTTTAACTTTCCTTTTATCAGCTGCGCCGGGATCCAGATATTATTATTATGTAGATTAGCCTTAAAGAAGGGGGTCAAAGGGTTTTAGCGAGCGTTAACCGCATCCGGTCATCTGCCCGACGAAGCCCTAAGGCCCCTTAAAGAAGGGGAATAAGACGCTAACAATGTAGCGGCCAAACAATACCTATTTCTGTTACGACATTAAGACGAAGCCGCCGCTAACAATGTACAAGCCCAACAATGATGAAGAAGGCGACAAAAGATGAAGACAATGCCTCGAATTAGGAAATCAAAAGCTTTAATAATGCTGGCTGTAAGAGCTGCATTGAATAGTTTGAAAATTGGTTGTGTAACAATCATTGCATGCACGATCATTGTTGCAGGTTTATTGCGTTGGAATAAGACGGGGAAACAGGCAATGCAGCCACATTGAGAAGTGCGATTTACTTTCTTAAGAAGACCAAATACCGCGGGAATCTGGCTGTTGCAGACATAGGGCCATAGGACTTCGGGCAGATGACCAGGAGTGGTTAACGCTCGTTAAACCCTTTGAAACCCTTTGATACCGCGGGACCCTCGGGAAGGGGGTGTTGGTTGAACAGATCACCTAATGGGGAAGTTCGGGGGTGGGGGGGGGGGCGGTCAGAGTTTTTTGCATGTCATGCTGCCCAGTATAGTATTTCGCTGGTGCTTGTGCAAATGAGATCTGCGTGGGTATCAAGACGGCGGTACAGGCAATCAGCCACAATATACCGCCCGTGACGGGTGGGGTGGGGGGGGGGGGAACCACACAAAGGGGGAGTGGATTGCAGGGGGTTCGGGGAAACAGGAGGGCGTTTTAAGTCGTGCTGCCCAATATAGTATTTCGCTCGCGCATGCGCAGATGATCTGCGCGGTTACAGCTAGTTCAAACTTATTGCTGCAAACGCATAACCCATGGTTTTTTTTTACAAAATTAAACCTTTTTGTGGCAAACTTCCATGATGTTTTCTACTTAAATACAGAATTAAATTCTAAATCAGAACCGATCAACAAAGCAACTGTTTAACTAAACTACACAATACTCCTACTGATATGTGAATAACCAAAGCTTGTCTGTCTGACAAGGCAAAATGTGAAGCCACGCTCAAAAAATAGATTTACGCTATTTTTTTTTTCTAATTCTTCCCTCCCGAAAAAAATTTACAAATTCGTATACTAAACGTGACTGCCATAGAAAATAACTGCTAATACTACTAATATTGACTAATAATTCGCAACTTCACTAACAATACTAAAAACCCCTAATAACGCGCTTGCAAATACCGTATTGCTCTTAACATTATGCCAACGGGTCCTCAAAACGTGGTAAATTTGCGACGAATAAGGGCTTCCTAACACCTGAATGATATTTTTTTTATCACTTTAGGGTACCAAATACCTTACTAGCACTAGACGAAACGCTAGGAGTTCCTCGTCCCCTCCATCAAAGATGGTCTGTCGATGAAGTCAGAACAAACCGACAAGCTATGTTCAGGAGTTAGCCCCAGACTCTACTTGAGAAACTCACGTATTCACACGCGGTTGAAACTCCACCAAGGTAAGTAATAGTTATTGGTTAAAATCGAGCGGTTATCGATTTTTAACCAACGGGTGCGATTATTGTCCGGTTCCCGTATGCAAATGGTCTCGGGCTCCGCCCTAGACCTATTTGCATACTCGAGCCGGCCAATAATCGCACCCGTTGGTTAAAAATCGATAACCGATCGATTTAAACAATAAATTATTTAAATCACAGTTGGGACGTCAAGCTAATTCTTATTTAATTAAAACGTTTTGTGTTTGTGAAAATTGCTTCAAGAAATACGGTAATACCTTATGTCAAATCAGTGAAGGTCATTACATTTTAATTTGTGGAGGGGGAGTGGGTGTTGGACGATCCCTTTGGCAGGTAGGCAGACTGTAGGCTACGCTCAAGTTTCTGGAAGGTGGGTGGGAGTTAGACGACGCGTCGTTTCGCAAAGTTTAGCTTGTAAGCTAGCTCGCTCGCTCTGTTCGGAAAGAATAAACTTCGATATGTGATGAAGCAGGGATAGAAGGACATTGTGCCGACATTCTCGCAAGGTAAGTAATTCTTTTTGTTCGTTTGTAGTTTCAGAACTGTTTCAAATCACCAGTAATACCCTAATAGGTGAATCGGTAGGAATGAAGGTCATTCCATTTTAGGTTGTGGAGGGGGGGGGGAGAGAAGAGTTAGACGGAGGGAATAAACTTGGAATTGGCCAGCCAGACATGTGAGCGTTAGCAGGTAAAGGATTTCATTTGGGATATCCCGGCAAGTTCAGTAATTCCTTTTGTACGTTTTCATAGCGTTACGGTTTTAACGCTGTATAATTTTGGTTGTGGTGTGTGCGTTCCCATCGCGTGATCCGGAAGTGTCAAAAGTGTTGAGTTATCGACAAAAGTGTGGATTATCGGTAAAAGTGTGGGGTAACTTGATAACCCACACTTTTTGCGATGACGCACACTTCCGCTCACGGTTAACGGGATTTAACCTACGGAAATTTAGCGTGGCGTTGAGTTAGCGTGACGTCACAGCCGTGGTTTAATTCGAATTAAATTCCATGTTAAAATTACAATTTAAGCAATATTTGGTACCCAAGCACTATTGCTGCTCGGGTCAAACCGAAATTAATACTTAACTAATTTTCTTGTAAAGTAAAACATCCTACTTCGCCACTGTTGTATATCGGCTCCACCATGCCTAAAAGGCTTACTGAAGGAAGGAGACACAGCTATTAGTTGTGGTGTTCGGATATCACTAACATCTGGAAATGGTGCTGCTTCCTTTTATGAACAATTTGACGGCATAACAGAAGATTACAAGTGAGTGTGACATATAGGACGCCACCTAGACAGTGGTATAGTTAGGCAATTAACATTGGTGGTACCCACTTTTGTGGTATCCACATGTACTACAGTCAAGATTTTTTCCAGTGTATTTCTTTTACGATATCTCGAGATACTTTGCCGTTTTTGATACAGGGAAACATTTGACCCCGAAGCGAAGGGTTTGCCGTTCGCACACTTTTTGGTTGTCTGTATTATTATGTCTATCATTCAAATGGCTTATAACCTCCGTAATAGCTCAATTCCACAAAGAAGACACTCACACAGTCTTGCTAATTTTTAAAAGTACCACTACTATCTTCATCAGGCCCTCCAAATGTCAATTTAGGTATCTGGTTACATCCTTGCTTGTTGTCTGTTGCCTGGATTTGGCAGTTATTACAGTCTCCCATATTTGCAAAGCATGGCGTATTGTACATGGGTGGCTGTTATAACTGCCAAATTCAAATCCAGGAAAGAGACAACAAGCAAAGATGTAACCAAAGACCTAAATTGACCTTTGGAGTGCCTGATGAAGTGGACTGTTGAAACTAGCAAGACTGTGTGAGTGACTTCTTTCTGGAATTGAGAGATTATCGAGGATATAAGCCATTCGACTGCTAATTATACGTTGTATCATTGTTAACAATGTTTTTAGTGATGTCGACAGTGCTAGCTTTTATAAAAACGTCATTTGGGAACGTGGCAATGTAGATTCCATCCGATGCGCGCTTTTCTCTGAACTTGTAGGAAACCTGTGAGATAATTTGAGATTTGTACTTTTACTAGGCTATAGGGCAGTGACATGACGTAGTATTATTGTATATAACTCTATGGTTGGAGCCAGTAACTGGGTTAGCTGCAAGGGGCACTGGAGGGCGAAAAGAAGGGCGTCTTACTGAAGACAATGCTGTTAAGAGTGGATTTCTAGGCCTCTAACGCGCGATTTTTGTTGATTTGTTGGGAGTTGCTGACATTTTTAAGCAAGTGGTATCTTTATTTCCCAATTACAACCTAGCAGCATGCAACGTTTTTTTAAGACTAAGAAATCCGCTCTCAAAGCACTGCCTTGACTAGAAGTGCCGTTGTTTAACCCTCCATTTTAAGCTCTTGCCCCTTGCTGCTATCTCTTTTGTAGCCAATATGACGTCACATGACGCTGCTCTATTAGTGTTTGAGTTTTACGTATTTTGTTTTGTGTTCTACATTGGTTAATAAAATGTACTCCTACTGGGCTGCGTTTTAGTGGTCTTCATAAGTGATGGCTGTTATTAGCCTGCAATAGATTTTTCCACAACTGGTGGAAGCATAATCTCGTGACCTATTTCACGTGAATGTTATCGCATAAACGTGACACACAAATGACAACGTCGTCACCTGAAGGCTTCCTATCTGTAATGAAAACAAAGCCAAAATGGAAGCAGAACGCTTTTCGCTCACTGTGTTTTACTGTTTATAAGTCAGCGACTTTATTAAACAAAAATAGCAATTATATGATAAATAGCTCCTTCTGGAGGCAGTAATGTCCCACCAGTTCATAAAAATATACGAATTTTATTATTTTCCAAAGGCACAGCCTTTCTTGGTCACAAGGAACACGAAATATTCAAAAAAATTAACCAAAATCGTACCATCTGTTACGGTGTACGCCATGTTGGAAAGAAATTTAGGTCTTTCCAATATGGCGTGCACCGCAAGAGACGTGGTGCGGGGTTTTTGCTCAGCTTTTTTAATGTTTCGTGTTCCTTGTGACCGAGAATGGATCTGCCTTTCGAAAAATAAAAATTTTGTGTATTTTCATGAAATTGTGGGACATTACTGCTTCCAGGAGCGACTACTTTTCATATAATCATCTTCATTTCCACAAAATAATTGGTTTGGGCCAAAAACATTAAGTCCGAGCCCCGGGGCTTTTGGTTTTATAACCCATAGCACTAATTATTGAAAATTATGTTAAGTCGAACATTTTTAATTTTTCTTACAAGATTCGTAGTTAAAAGAGAAACGTAAGCATAGAGTCTCGACATTGTGTTTAAAATGTGTCTTAAACTGTAACAGTGGTGAAGAAAAGGGATTAAAATCGTGAAGCATAGTTATCGTTTATTTCATATACACATGGAAATACAAGAAAATTGCCACTGTTAGCTTAAAATTTTATCGGCAGGCTACTACTGGCAGAACGAACATCATACGCTGGCGGGCAATCTACTTGAGGTACTTTATACATTGGCGGAAGAAGGTTTTTCTGCTGCAATTTTGCCGTGAATTTCCGATAGACTTGCTGACTTTTGGCATTCACAATAGGCGTTCGTGTGGCGAACACGGCTATCACTAAAGAAAAAGACGGATGCATTTATTTTATTTATATTTAACCAACAGAAGTAACAGACATATTTATAAAACAGAATAACTAAAACATTAATAGTAATGTTACTCAATCCAACCACCATCACTCAATCTCTGTCTAAGACGTGGGAGAAGCATTGGTTTCCAGACATTAATGGGGAAAAAGAATGCTTGACTAATTCAGAGATTGTGTTTACTGTCAAGTAGATGAGAGTTTGTCCTCAGACCTTACCGATGTCAGATGTCAGTGTATGATTTTCGCTGTTGGCTAATTTCCAATTTTCCTTAATATTATTTCCAGCGATTTATGTCTATTTTTCTCCTTTATTGAGCCTTGTGAGTGTATGATTTGTCTTCCCTCTCCATTGTCTATGGCCGAGTGAATTTTGGTCGAATGGTGTCCTGGTCACGGTTGTGACCTTAATAACGGGTTCAGTGAGTTATCTTTATGCTAGTGGAGGATGTGGCCATAGCGATTAAGACGCTACGCAAGTGATCTGGGGACGAGCTGGGTAGCCGGTTCGAATCCGGGTCATGCCACTCCGACGAAACGTAAGTGCATAAAAGTGGCTTACTGAACTACAATATTGCTAGTGTATGATTTTCTCTGTTGGCTAATTTTCAATTTTCCTTAAGATACCTTGTTGTCGTAAATTGCACAAATGCGGCTCACTGGCAGACTGTGTCTGTTAATGGTAACAAGAGTTTAGCTGATTTCAGCCTACTGCGTTAGAAATCTTTGCAAACCATGGAATTGGGTGCATAGGGTCCATAGGAAGAAAATCTCAACAGAGTGTAGGGTTTATGGAGAAAAAGTGCCTTCGACAACGTTACTGGCTAACTAGCTAAGTAACTCATCAACGGCTCCCATGTTAGGTCTCGTAGGGTATAACGACACCTGTTTAGCTCGCTTGGGAAAGTAGCCAAATCTAAATTTCGTCACACAGACAAAGACTCGTATGGGGCAAGGCCTTTTTCGAATATGGGGGTTGCCATTAGAAGCACACAGCCCTGAAGTGCCGTGTAAGTGAAAAAGTATCGTTGTAACAATTGTTTGTATTGTCATCCAACAGTAGATTACACCACGTTTAAGTTTTAAGTAGTATTCCTTCAAAACAACATGATAAAACATTGACAGGGCAAATTATGTCATTCTTCCTCCTGCTGCGTACTCGATTGATTTCACCAGGCAGGACACGCTGTTCCACCGTCGATCAAAACAATTTTATTATAGATGAAGTCGAATTGCTGATGCAGTGTTAGTGCATCCTTGTTTTTTAAGCCTAACTTTTCAGGTTTAATGTAGCACTGTTTGGCTTTTTATTTATTGCATATTGCCATTCGGCAGCTGAGGCAACTTAAAGCTTGAATGCTTTAATGCGTATTGCTTGTCGAACTAGCTCAACATTGAACCATGGTTCAAGCCCAAAAACCTCCACTCACCATAGAAAAATAATTCATTTTACCGTCCTAGCCAGAATTAAGTCCTTTAGCTGCTATGAGATTATCCTGAATCCTTTATCCTGAATCCTTTAACTTACCTTCATTTTGTCCATTAATTGTATTGCATTGCACGTAGTAAAAGTAGTTAATTAGATCAGTTGAGATTATGTGTCCAACAGCTAAAAAAGAAAAAGAAAACTCGAGAGTTCAAAATGCTCATTGCTGGTTGATGTAAAAACCCCTTTTCCCCCACTAACCCTTTTGAGAAACTTGCTCGCACAGCTAATGTCTGTCCAGAAAAACTAGCAAAAAAAAAAAAATTAACGACTCTTGCAGAGTAACTGTGAATGCAAAATACACTGGTAAAAGATCTGGGTGAAGGCACGTTTATTAAAGTGTGCGCGGCCTATCTTGAGTTCGCCGCAGAACGACACCGATAATCGATTGTACGTTTTTGGCAGCAGAGAGCCTTGTTGATATCCAAGATGGTTACAAAAACAATGGCGGCCGTCGATTAAAGCCGCCCCCTCCAGGAAGACGTAGCCGCTCATAAAATACTTACAGGACTCAAGGTACGCCGCGCACATAATAGGTTAAATGTTTCAGATCCGTAAACCGGCCTCTTAGTATGGCATACACTCAAAAGGAGAAAAAAAATAAAAGAACTTGTCCAGACGTGCTCTGAAGATCTTTGAAAATGGTTGCAGACACGGTGCGAAGAGAGTTCCAAAGTGGACCAAATCTATCAACCTCTTCCTCGGCAAACATGCAGTTCGGTTCAGATCATGGCCACGTCGTGACCTGGCCGTAAATGGTCACAGTTTGCTAGTACGTATTAATTGAAATGTGAGTAAATCATTTTGCACTAATGTTTACTAGAGCCACTTCGCGTGTCTCTTCGTTGTTGCTGCTGCCCCGTCACCACACCAGAACACATGGGCTACTAGCGTGCTACATACAGTATTGATGTTGGGTACTCACAAACTGAAATAGAACGGCCATATGACAGACAGATTAGTTTAAATTAGCTTCTAATAACGTATGAAAGCCAAGACGATTTCATTATCCAGACACCCAAACAAAATAAAAACTGATAAACTGCTATGAATTTCGAACCTTTCATCTCAGCTTCAAAGTCTGTCCGAATCGGCTGTCATGCTTCTACAAGCAAAGCAAGCAAGCCAGAACGAAACAAAATCACTGCGTGAACTTGGTTTTTTTTTTTTTTTTTTACGAAACGTTCTTTGGAACCTAAGCAGACAACTAGCATTCATCAAAATGAGAATGGTTGC